>MU224367.1:230091-242247 GCA_018584345.1 Thuja plicata
TGGGCAGATATTACAAGATTGGAAGTGCAGTGAGAGAGACTCAGAAGAAGAAATTGAATGTTGGGATTGTAATGGGAGGGAGTCAGAAGAGCCTCTGGATTCCTCTTCTTCCTCTGCGTGTAGTACAGGTCCATTTAGTTCTAAACAAAATTATGACCAAGTGGCTAAGAATGAAGCAGGATCTCAACAATTTGATGACTATAATTCCGTGCATATAATTCCACTGAAGGACAATATGAATATGATGAAGGATGGATTGTTGTGTAAGGATTCGATGAGGTTGAGGAAGAATTATAAGAGAGAGCTTAAGTGCTGATACATTCATATAACCCTTCGCACAAACCATATTACATACTAAAATTGATACAAATGAAGTTAAAAACTAATTTAAACCCTAGAAGTACCTTCATTTCAGCACGGGTTAGGGTTTCTAAACAAATGTGACCTCTAGATGCAGAGAACCAAGGGCCCGTTTGGACGCAGATGCAGAGAACAATGTCGTTGCGGATGTGAAAGTGAGAATAATGTCATTGCAGATGTGAAAAGGAAGGTTAAAAGGCGGATGCCAAAAATTACTTCAGCCACGCAGACCCGACAACATTTCAAAATTGGCATTTGGAAACCGGCATGCGAGCCCGATATTCCAATTCCACCTTTTCAAGTGGAAGACAGTATGCCCATTTTTTTGACAAAATTGGCATATCGAAATTCTAATTCCATCCGTGCATGTCGACCACAAACAATGGATTTGGAATTCAGAATACGCAATTCAGGAATAATGGCTGATATGCCTGCGTCCAAACAGGCCGTAAGGTATTTGTCCATAAGTATTGGTCAATTGTGCATTTTTTTTGTTTGTCAAAGTGAACGAGTAATGAGGCAATAAAAGAATATGTTTCAGACAACACTTTGAAATGGCTACTTGTTTACTCTTGTGCGCCTAATGATCCCATAGGGTTCATCTTTACTACCCAAAATCCAGAACAATATCTATAAATAGTTAAATTACATTCGAAGACAATGAAAAAAAATCTACCTTTTGAAAACTTAAATATGCAAAATTAACTATAACAACTTATGGTGGTCTTCTCTTGGATAAAATTGAAAACAAAACACATCTCATTTTCCCGTAGATCATGCACCATTTAATCGAGCAAAAAGTTGTCCTGCATGGGAGACAGAGGATTCAGAGGCGAAATAAGGTCTCATCCATGACATCAATTATCATTCTTGACATTAGTTATTTCTATCAAAAAATGACTGAATGAATTCTATTGCATTACCTTTCAATTCATATTCCTCGAGACAACACTTTCAATGCTCTTCTGATAACATCCTGAGACGTCATAAACCATTACCTAGAATGTGGGTGATAGTAAAATATATTTCCTCAGATAAATATATAGGTAGTGACATATATTTCAGATCATCTGCAACATGGAATTATAGTTTATTTACTTTTTGTATTAGAAGGAGGGACACGACTATTCTCCATGTAGAATGTACCGTCATATTTAGAAAAATGTACATCATACATCTTTTTACCATGTATCCCGTGGTATACCATGACATATAAAATAATGTTAAAAATTTTACTTGCTACATGATAATATTTTTTTGATGAATAGAGGCCTTTTCCATTAATATAAAGTATAAAGTACAATATTCACAAAAGGGCCCGGGGGATACAAGATCACCCGTAAGAGTCACACAAAAAACAACCTGACACATCAACTATTCATTAAAAAAACATAATAAAAGAAGCCCTCAGGCAACCAGACCAGTCATAGCCGAGGGAGGAGGATCCTTGTATTTAGGGTTTCCCCACACTAGGGTTTCCCCACACATTGGGGCCTGGAAGCGGGTCTCGAATAGTCCAACCAACTTCTTCATCTTTTTATTCCATTTCTCCTTCCTCCTGTCGAGGAGAAATCAGAAGAGATAGGCAAGGGAATTTATCAGAAACATTGGCCGAAGGCCAGTTAGTACCAACAACAAAGGGAGCATGGAACAATAGACTAACCACCGTTCAAACTCTAACGAGGAGAAGAATTTGTGTGACGCCTCCAAATGGCTCTGCCACTAGAAGATCGATGAGGGTCCTAAGACTGAGGAGTTCAAGAATGCCAAGAAGAAGAGCTACAACCATGGGTCAGAGTGCGGTCGGAAAAACAAAGTCAGGCGACACTCTGGTAACTGTACAAGGGGCATTGCCCCAATGTTGTAAAAGCTGCTGCAAGTGGGCCACTTCAAGAGCCACTTTATCTACCTACACTTGGATTTGCATCATTACCTTATTACATATACAAGATTTAGTATACATAGAGACATTAATATACATAAAGTTGTGAGTGAAAAGAACAACATTCCTATCTTTCCAAAGAGTGAAAAGAATCTCCATCCTGAAAGCATGCCAAATCTGGGTAAATATGGAAGGAATTCTAGATGAATCACCCAACAAAACATATGCCAGGAAAAGTTAAAAGGTTGGAAAGGCTTAAAGAAATCATGAATCCAGCTCCCGTACTATTGAGCTCGATGAAAAAACCAAAAAATATGCATGAAATTCTCTGGGAGGCCACAAAAAGGGCACCTAGGATCAGGGACTTCCAAGTGCCAAAGTTTAGCAGCCAGAGGCAAACCTTAAAAAAACACACCAGGTATAATGAGAAACTTTTGACTCTGTGATAGCAGACCAAATAGTAAGAAATTGGAACCTCCAAGCCTTCTAGGAAGAAGACAAATGCCATATGTGATTCAAAGTGTCAACAATCGACAGATGGGGCATGTTTGTAGTTAGTGAGAGGAGTCCAAGGATACTACTTCCAATCTTTCCACCAGGGCTTGATAGAAATAATGCCAAGATTATACAACAAATGAGGAGGCATGGCCGAGACCAGAAGGTCAAAAGTCTGCCGATCTAGGTGAGAAAGCCTAAGCTGCACCTAAAGATCTTCCCAAGAGTGGAGACTCGTGGTGGCTCTAGAAAAAAGATCCTTGGGAGTTCTGATGCCACTTTTGTGAAAATGTAGAGCATGCAATCCCTAGATCTTAGCAAGCAGAAGCCCTTTCTGATGAAAAAGAGGCGGCCACCAAATATTGCACTGGTTAAAAGAGAGACCATCTCAAAAATCCAACCCACCGCAGCCATGGCTTAACTACTTCCTAGGATCTCCAGATGTTTTTAACAATAAAAGTGTCATGGATCTAAACTGGGTTAGACATGAAAAGAAGGGTTTGAAAATCAATCCCCTTCCAGGCCGGTCTGTGAACTGAAAAGCCTAAAGAGATGCAATGCCTCAGCAGGACCTTCCAAGCTTCATCCCTAGACAAATCTTTGATCACCCATTTGGCACATAAATAAATACCTTGTTTCCGGGTGGAAAGGAGGCCAAGAACACCAAAAGC
The DNA here is from genome assembly GCA_018584345.1 of Thuja plicata. NCBI lineage: Eukaryota > Viridiplantae > Streptophyta > Pinopsida > Cupressales > Cupressaceae > Thuja > Thuja plicata. The sequence continues at coordinate 233,500 of MU224367.1, forward strand.
TTTGGGAAGGCAACAATACTCCCAGGAAACTCTATGGAAGCCATGAGAGTTAGCTCCTGAGGCCCACAAAAACTTGCATAGAAGTTTTTCCAACTTTATATAAGAAGCTTTAGAGGGCATCTGACAAGAAGTGTAGTACACATGGGTAGCAGCTAGCACTTTATAACAAATCTGGAACTTACCAGCCAGGGATAAAGGCTTGGTAATCTAGTAGTCAAGCTTCTTTTCAATTCTGGCTAAAACAATATTCCATAGATCCACAGGTGAAGCCTGAAAAGAAAAGTAAATACCAAAAAATTTGAAAACCTCACCATGTTGAATCCATTTCCACCTGAACTGGGACATCCAAGGAGAATCCAGAAGAATGGATTTTCTATAACATTGATTCTTGTGCCATTGAATGGCAGAACCAGAGGCTAAACAAAAGGTATCAAGGTACTGAGGGGACGCCTTCACATTAGCTTCATCCTCAATGAGAGTGAGGAAAGAATCATAAGTGAAATGGCCATTGACAAGTTGAGCAGATGACCCAGGCATGGAAATTCCTCTGACGATACCAGTGAAAGTGGCGTTGGCAAGCAGATAACCAAACCCTTCATCTCCAAGAACATACAGGGAGGGAGTCAAAGGGCAACCTTGGCGAATGGATCTGAAGATACCAAAGGCTCCAGACTATCAACCATTGATAGTGATGCAAGCAGAGGCATATCCAAACATAATTTGAATAGACTGTATGAATCTTGGGCAGAAACCCAGAGCCTGAAGCATAGCCAAAATAAAAGGCCCCTCAATTTGGTCTAATGCTTTAGCAAAATCAATTTTGAGGAAGAGGGATTTCTTGTTCGACCTCCGATCCCATTCCATGCCTTCCCAGAAGAAATAATGTTGTCAAGAATAAACCTAGACTTGATGAATCCAGTTTGTTTTGATCTAACAATTAAAGGCAGGATGTGACAAATTTTTAAAGCAAGAGCTTTGGCTATGATCTTGTAAGAGACATTAAGCAGAGTGATTGGCCTCCAGTTGAAAATATCCTCTGGGTCTCCTGCCTTAGGAATGAACTTAATGTTTCCCTTATTGATAATATCCCCTAAAGAGTGGGAGTGAAAGGCTTTCAAATAAACTTTGTGAAGGTCTAGGTCGATGTCGTCCCAAAGAGCCATTTTGAACTCGCAAGTGAAACCATCACACCCAGGGGCCTTGTCATCTGCCATAGAATAGACAACTTCTTTAAGATCATCGAGCGTAATAAGATGATCACAAAAATATTGTTGGCTAGCCAAAAGACGGTGAGGAACAATAGCCAAATAGTCTGCAAGTGCTTGGTCTCTCACCAAAGCATTTCCCTGCATAGTGAACACCTACTCATAGTGTCAGACAAAAGCTTGTAGAATATGAGGGAGCTTTGTAAGTAGATTCTGACCTTCTTTAATTTTTTTATCCCAGTAGCAGTATGGCGCGATATAAGAGCCAAGAAAAATTCTTTTGTGGCTCGATCTCCAACCTTTAACTAGTGAAGTCGAGCCTTGATCTGAGCACCTCTGGCAGAACAATTATCTACAATTTGTTTTTGGTGCTGAATCTGAGCAAGGTGGATTTGCAAATCCGTGTTGAACGGATCAAGAATCAAAGCTTCAGAGGCAGTATAGAGCTCTTTAATGGTAGCCTCATAAGGGCTGAGCACCAAGCACCCAAAGCCATTGGAATAAGCCAAAAAAGTAAGGGGATTTGAACCTTTTGCCAATTTATTTCGCAAGAGAACAAAGCTAACAACAATAGAAATCTGAGAACCCACTAAGGAGTTCTCTAAGCCTCCCAGAGTGTGCATTTTTTACTAAGTTCTCTTACGCAGTTCAAGGATACACACACACACATGTAGATATATATATTTCATTTCATTGTATATACTATGATACAATAAAGAAGACAAGTTTGTCACTCTGTACTGGATGCCTTGCAAGCTTGAACGCTACTATCTTGTTGGAAGCTTGTATTTTAAGCATTATTTTTAATTTTTTTTTATATTAATTAATTAGTTTGATTAATTTAATTTTTTAATATTATTTATATAATTTATCATAGTAATATAGCTTTTTATTATCAATTTTAAATAACCATGATTTATGAAAGGTCACATTATTGTTTAAAGATAATATATTAATTATTAATTATTAATTTTTATTTCTTGTTATTATTCAAGTACTTTTTGTTATTATTATCATTTTTTAATGTTTCTAAATTAATATGAGATTTTATGTTACATCAATATCTTTCATTTTTGAAAACTTAAAGTAAAGGAGTTTTGAAAGGGTTCCACGCTCTTACAACCAAACAAAAAGAGCACATCAAACAATAGAAAACTATCAAACGAAATAGGGATATAGGAACAAAATAACAAGCAAACATCAAAGACTCTAACATCTTACATTAATTATATATTCTACAAATACAATGTTAATAACTATTATCTAATTCATATAAATGTTACATTAGATAAATATTTCATTCATAATGTCCCTTTATACACATCTCTTTTGAGAATTGAAGCCTCTATAGTTCATATTTGAATGATAGAGAGAATTCATCCTCTTATTTGATAGAAGACCTTTTCTCTCTCTTTTAAATTGTAGCTATTAATTGGTCTTATGCTTCCATTTCTACCCATTCACAAGGATGTGCTAAAAAACACACTCCAATTAAGTGTTGGTCTCATCCCAATAATTAATTTACACAAAAAAAATAAAAAAAAATCATGTAGGTACCATATTATTCCACCATTACTTGTTCACAGAGTGATTGGATCAGGCATACATCATTTATACATTAAATGCATAGCTCCCACTTATGTAACATATATAAGTGATTATCTTCTATACACCTCATGAATACCAATGAGGTTAGCTCAATCATATGCCAACTATACAAGGATGACTAGCTCACACCCACATCATTGATATACACGATGACTAGCTTAGCCACATGTCAAATATACATGATGTGAATAATTCACACTTACATAACATATATACAATGTGTCAAACGATGCATCCATCACATATATACACAGTGTGACTAGCTCAAGAACCCAACACATATACACAATGTAAATAACTTAATAACCTCATAAGTACACATTGTGGCTTCCAAGAAAGAAAGTAGTTGCAACCTTATTGCAAGCATCTCATCCTTGTTCACTAACACAAGCCCTTAAGTACATCCCATTAATGGACCATGGGTCTCATCTTTTTTCTCAATCTACTATCACTTATGATAACAAGAAAGCACCTCATACTACTTATTTTCATCACTACCAAATATATATATATATGTGTGTGTGTGTGTGTGTGTGTGTGTGTAATGTTGTGCACAATACCTAATGTTATTTTTCCACAAACACATAGTGATTGACTCACACATACATAATGACCAACTGGAAATAGGAAGTGAATGTGACACTGCTACATGTATCTTCTTATTACCTAACTCACTAACACTTACCATTTAAGTGTATCCTAGCTAGAAAAAAGGGATGACAATCAATCATGTACTACACCTTAGGTCCCATCATGTTTTTTGGTTTTCTATATTAATTGTGATGTCAGAAAAAACATATCCCATCTACTTGTGATCATCGTTTAATAGGCGTCAGTATAACAATACATATCATATAATGTCATTAATAATATTTTCATACTCTATTGAACCTTTTGATTCAAAGGATCTTAACATCTATTGTATCTACACAATTGATTAAAGTTAATCTAACTTGATATGGGGTAGATCCTAGCATCTATCACTTGCATGGTAATGGCGAAAGCTACTAAGATCTATCATACAACAAGTATATCTTGGCAACATTTGCCTCTTTCCTACTAGTAACCAATTAGACCTTAGGATATGATAGTGCCAAGCATTTATCACATACAAAATACTAATGACAATTGGTTAAATGATGTCTACATCACACTATGGATTGTTAATGTTTGTAGATTCAGTCGTATGATCATTAGAATACATATAATATATGTTGATTAATAATAATATAATATATATGTTATATTATTATTAATCATATGAAATTTAATATTTAATATTAAATTATTAAATTATTCTTAATTAATAATTGATTGATGAAACATTATAAGATTGATTAAATTATAATTAATGAGAAGAGGCATGCCCTTTCTTATAAATAATAATGAATAGACATGTCTCATGAAGGGACATGTCTCTCCTATCCTCATTCCCAATATAAATGAAAGAGAGATTGTTGCATTTGGAAAATACATACAACGTAGAGTGCTATTACATTTGCAACTATCCTAAAACTTAACATGGTATCATAGCCAGACTGCAAATGTAAGAGAGTAGTTTGTTGATGGTGAATGTGTGACTGTCTCAAAAAATACAATCTCGGTAAAAGGACCATATATCACAAATCCACCGTTGGATTTTTCTACATTTCGGATATGTTGGTGAAAAACTAATTTCCAAGAATCTCACCAAAGAGATTAGAAAGAATGTCTTGGATTCAAAAGTTATGATGGAAAATGTACGCGTCTATGTGAAATTTTTGAAAGCGACTTTCATTAAAGAGATATATTAATTTTTTATAATCGTGGTCAAGAAATGACAAAGAAGCATGCATTCAAGGAAGGGTGTATCTTTCTATAAAGAAAGAATCAATTATATAGTGTCACTTCTCTTGGATAAATCAAGTCATTTCATAAGAAGACATGAGAATTGTTCAAAGATATAAGAGTGGTAATTGTACATTGTGGGGGGAGAATAATAACCAATGTTACATTTCCATTTGAACCATCCTTAGTGGAGAGTGAGAAAATGGTGTTAATCCACTCTAGGATTTTTCTCTGCATGAAGGTCTTCGACATGCCTAGCACTAACAATATTATGATCTCCTGCAACATGTCCGCCGCAAACAACTTCAAATTTTGATGAGAGTTGATATTTCCTATATGGGCTCACCTTACAAAAGGAAATATTTGAAACTTAAGATAAGTATTTCATGTTTTATTAATGCAAATGAATTATTGAGTTTTAAATTTATACTATAATATTGGCTAATAAAATCATGTATGCTTCTATCTTTGGTATTTCTATATGAGATAGTTTAGTTTATAAGCTATTTGTAATCTCTCTCTAATATACCTTCAAGACAGAAGCACAAGAAATTGTTTTGAGAGGGAGTTTGAATCTTCAGAGGTAACTTTGGACGAAGAGCTAATAAGATTGATATCAGACTCAGAGGGAGTTTGACATTTCATCATAAGAAATATTGGATGATCAACAAATTGATATCTGCTAAATGAGTTCTTCTCTGTGAGAGAAGTTCAAGGTGAAATCCCTTGTTTTCTCCCTCTGTGCCAAGGCATGATGGATGTCATGTGTGTGAATCCATATTTTTAATGGGCCTGCCCCCTATGTACATCATGAGGAAGTGACGACTTCCAAATGATTATCACTTGTATTTGTAAGAGTTATTGAAAGGTGACGATCTTAAAATAACTTGGCCTTCTATTGTGATAGACATCTTGTGATGGCTGAAATAGATCGTGGTAGATGGAATCTTCTATTGTGATAGACATATTGTGATGGATGAAATAGATCATGATAGATGGAATCTTCTATTGTAATAGACATCTTGTGATGGATGAAACAAATCATGATAGATGACAACTTCTATTTCGATAGACATATTTTGATGGCTGAAATAGATCATAATAGATGACATCTTCTATTGTGATAGACATCTTGTGATGGCTGAAACAGATCACGATAGATGGTATCTTCTATTGTGATAGACAGCTTGTGATGGCTAAAATAGATCACGATAGATGGCATCTTCTATTATGATAGACATCTTGTGATGGCTGAAACAGATCATAATAGAAGATGTGAATGTTCTTATGGTAAGTGCACATTACCTAGAGGATATTTTTGAGTTATGGTGAATATCATGAGACTTGATATTCTTGGTCAGACCATATCTCTGATATCATATTGAGGTGATATCTAAAATACTTTTGAGTTATGCTAGCAGGAACCTTTTCTCTGTCCTTCCTGATCAGCTTGGCAACTCTGTCCTAGTGTCTCCCACCTCTCTTTCTGACCACCATCCCATTTCCGCCTTCTTTACCTTCAATAAATCCCCTGATCGCCATCACCCTCCTTCATCCAAATTCATTTTGAATGTTAGCTTGCTTAAAGATGAAGAACTCTTAACTGCTATTCACATTATTAGTATCATTAACAAAAACAATTTCCCTAAGGATAACTGCATCGACAAGTGGATTAGGAATATTAATGCTTGGCAAAATCTTTTGAAGACCATTGGCCAGAAGAAGGCTAAGGACTTCTAATTCAATGAAAAAACTCTTTCTACTAACTTACTTAAGGCTGAAATAAACAACCAAGCTAAACCTTCGGACTTTGACTGCACCTCTCCGATTATTAAAGCCAGAGATGCCCTTAGGAAGCACTTGGTGACTAAAACTAGAGGAGCTAAGGTTAGATCTAGGGCACACTGGCTCCAACATGGTGACCGTAGAACTAAATTTTTCTTTAATCTTATTAAACACAAACATCCTAATGAAACCATTGAAAAAATCATCATAGACAACCAAGAAATTACTGATCTTGAGCTTATTAAAGATACTTTTTCTCAATTCTACCGAAACTTATTCTCTTCTGAGGACTCGGTGGAAGCCTCTTCTATCAGGAATCAATGTAGAGCTCTTATCCCTAAAGTGATTTCCTCTGAGGATGCCAGCTTTCTTGCTGAGAAAATCGCTTTAGAAGATATTATTAATGCTATTAATTCCCTAAAAAATGATAAAACACCTGGTACTGATGGCATACCCATCAAATTTTACAAGGCCAACCAACACTGGATTGCCAAAGGCCTTCTTGAGATCTACTCGGAGGCTCTCTCTAAAGGTTCCCTTGGTCCCTCTATCAACAAAGGTATTATCAAACTCATTCCCAAGGATGGGGACAAGGCTCTCATCAAGAATTGGAGACCCGTTACACTCCTTAATGTCTCTTACAAGATTTTCGCCAAAATCTTGGCCACCCGACTTGCGGGTATCCTTCCCAAATTTATCTGTTCCACCCAAACCGGCTTTATAAAAGGTAGATATATTTTGGAAAATGTTCTTACTAGCTGGGAGGCTATGAACTGGGCCAACCATTATAATCAAAACTCTGGCATGTTACTCTTAGACTTTGAAAAAGCCTATGACAGGATTGAATGGAGTTTCATCTCCATGATGCTTGAGGCTTTTGGTTTTCCTCCTTTCTTCTATAATGTTGTTTTCATGTTGCTTCAGGATGGTGCACTCAAATTGACATCAATGGTTCCCTCTCTGATACCTTCCCTCTAGGTAGGTCTATTCGGCAAGGCTGCCCTCTGGCTCCTGCCCTCTTTGCCATAGCTTCTGATGCCCTATATTATTTACTTAGAGATAATACTTTATCTCCTGTTGTTAAGGGCATATCACTTCCTAATAATGATGATCTCATTAACAGCCAATTTGTTGATGACACAGCCATTTTCTTTGAAGCTTATGCTGATAATTTTGAAGCTCTGCAATCCAAGCTGAATCTGTTTTGTACTATTTCTGGAGCTAAGCTCTCCCACTCCAAATCCATTTGTCTGGGATGGAAAGAGCAGCCTCCTGAATGGTTTAAGAACTATGAATTCCAATGGGGAGGCCTCCAAAAGATTGTGAGATATCTTGGCATTCCCTTTGCCATTAACCCCTCGCTTAAAGACATGTGGCCTTGGGTCAAAGAAAAAATTACCAAAAAGTTGAATATGTGGCATAACCGTGCTCTCTCTTTTGCTGGAAAACTACAGGTTTGCCAGAAAATTTTATCATCTTACAACATCTATTACTCTTCTGCGTGGATGTTTAGCAATTGCCAAATTTTTGAGATCCAAAAAGTTGTTAGGAATTTTTTATGGTTTGATGGCCAAGGAAACAAAAAATTACATTCTGTCAAATGGAATTGGTGCTGCACTGATAAACTTATTGGGGGGTTGGGGCTACAAGACCTTAGGATCCAAGGAATTTGCCTGGCCGCCAAATGGATCTTTCACTCCATGAATGGAGATGCGCCATGGAAGATTCTTGTTAGGAATAATATTGAGAGAGGCTTCCCTACTAATGCTAAATTCTGGAAAAACCTCCCCTTTAACGACTTAGTAATCGACAACTTCCCAATTATTGTTCAAGGGTCTGAAGTCTTTAAATCCATCTGGAAAGCCTGGAATCAAGTTAGACAATTTATTGTTAACAAGAACTTTCATGATGACACTCAAATTTATGGTGAAAGGTCCATCTGGTGGAACCTTCAACTTTCTGGCAAACCCCTTGCCCTTTCCCAAGGCTGTTCTGCTAAACAGTGGGCCAGCAAAGGAATCTTAAGGTTTATTGATATTCTTGAACAAGACAAACTGATTAGCTGGGAGGAGCTGAGAAATACTTTTAATCTTCCTATCTCTCAAAAGAAAACTTATAACATGATTCTCAAGGCTTCTCAAAACCTCCCTTCCATCTGCCATGTTGATTTTCAGAGATTCTTACAAAGCAAGTGGTCGGATGGGACCATCCTATCCAAGATTAAAGCTAAAAATATTTACAAGATTCTTGGATATGATGGTTCCATCCTTGACCATATTAATAAGATTTGGTATTCCTCTCTGGATGTCTCTTCTTGGAAGAA
>MU224367.1:252978-278897 GCA_018584345.1 Thuja plicata
TAATACAAACCAGGAAGCATAGGGATATGAAGGATTATCACAAAGTACTTCCAACAGTTTGCATGATCAATGAGAAGATTACAGAATGTAAAAGTCAGAGGGCAGAAAGAATGCCTCAGATAACTCCTGGAAAGAACGAATTCTTTTTACAAAATGCCAACTCCTCGCACTAAAGCTTTCAAAAAACTCTTTATACTCTCATGCACGCAGGCAGGAGTCTCAGAAAACCTAACTAGGGTTACAGATTTACAATGTACTAATTGACCCTAGGACAAAATCTAATCTGGCAATAAATGTGCACCAAGTGAATCGATCAGATAAGATTTCCTTTTTTCGCCCATCCCTGTACTGGATCATGCCCGTAGACACGCAACCTGAATCCATGAGCTACTCTGCAACTAAGTCTCTGTCATGAATGCTCACCAGCTGATCACAGTCCCCTAGGACGGGAAGTGACCCTTGACAGCCGCCGCTCAAATTCTCATCAATGAGCCATCGATCATGACCATGTCCTTCTGCCAACTGCACCCGGGAGCAATAACTTCATGATTGGACTCTGTATCTCCCCTTCCACGTCTCTGAATCTTCTGTTTCTCCACCGACGTTGAACAAATCTGTTCCAGGGATCAACAGATTCTCTGTGCACGGCCCTTCTGCAATTAGATCCTTTTAATCAGCCCTGGAACACGAGCACGGAGGAACCATGGCTGCCGAGCATTTCACAGTGCCAAACTTGCCGCCAAAAATTCAAATTCAAAGTCCTACGACCTAGCGACCAACGACTAGTCTCCTTGTCGCGAGCATCGGTCATTAACCCTAGTTAAATCTCATGACCTGGCGACAAAGCACTTTTTACCTCTGTTTAACCCGAGATTAAATCCAGCGACAAGGCGACCGTGAAAAAAATCAAAGTCGCGAGGCATTTCACTTAACTCACCTTTCTTCTAGCGACCTAGCACCTAACTGCCTCCTCAGACCGTCACGGCTTGTCGCCTGATCGCCAGATGTTATCCCTCCGTCTCGAGACCACGCGACAAGGCCTAGGCGCCAAGTCAGGAGAACCCAGCACCGAGCCCTTTGACCTTTCAAAATAGCTACACGTGTCCCCTTAATCCTTCTAGCGACCCTGCGACTACCCCAAGGCGCTGAGTCGGGAGTACTTTTCACGTAGGGCACTTTAATCACCCGACCACGCGTCCGCCGTTGGATCATCTGTGCTTTGCATCGGACGGCTGGCATTTAATCGCTTAAAAACTGAGGTTGCCCTTAAATCTTCCTGCGATCCTGCGACTGAAGAGAAAGAATACTTAGTTTTGAAGTCGCGTGATCAATTTCCTCCGTCTGGCGATTACCCAACCAACATCAGCATCCATCCAACATATGACACATGTCACACAGCCATTGGTTAATCCATTGCACACTAGGGAAGCTGAGTCATCGTGTTGTTCTAGCGACAAGGTGACCAAGAGCAAATTTACTAACATCAAACAGCTAGTCGCGAGGTCGGGAGTGTTATCTCTTAACTGCCATTTTATCACGAGACCACGCGACTGAAAAAAAACTTAACTATTTGTCACGGCTGGATCAAGCGATCATGCGACATGAAGTAGATCGCGAAGTCGGAAGAATTTTCTTTGACTGTTGAATTCTTCTCGCGATCACCCGACCAAAGTGGGTCCCGTTCATTTCAAAGCTTATAATGTGGATCTGGCGATCATGCGACTGAAGAGAGGAGCCAAGTCGGAAGACATCTAGGGAATATTCCAAAGGGTTACAAGACTACGCGACAAAGGAGAAGCGCAGTGTCGGGAGAAGAAAAGGAATATTCGCCCAGGGCAAAGCGATCAAGCGACTGAGAAATAAAGCACATGCTCTTAGTAACTTAGAAAAAGTAACTGCGAAATATAAGAGCCATGGCCTAGGGTTTATCCTCGTTCATTTGCATGAAAGACTTAGGGTTTAGGGGTTTAAGCAGAGCCAAGACCTGGGAACCATGACAGAGAAATGCCAGACAGGGCAGACTAGGCCAATTTGCACAGAATGGAAAATTTGGGCAACAAGGATACCTTGGCTTATATCCTAATATATTACAACAAAGATTAATAGTCTAACCTTGGTTTATAAATACACCAAGGAAAGATTACAAATTCTAACAAATATCAAAGGTTATGTTATTTCCTTTTCAATTATATATACACTTGAACTTTTACTTATTAACAATTTATTAAGAGAAATCTCTCTCTCTCTCTCTCTCTCTCTCTATATATATATATATATATATGGCAAGTTAAATATTTTGAAGTCTTATGTTATTTCCTTTTCAATTATATATACACAAACTTTTACTTAGTAACAATTTATTAAGAGAAATATCAAAGGTTGTGTTTTTTCCCTTTCAATTATATATACACTTGAACTTTTACTTAGTAACAATTTATTAAGAGAAATCTGTGTGTGTGTGTGTGTGTGTGTGTAACAAGTTATATGTTTTGAAGGCTTATGTTATTCTCTTTTCAATTATATATACACAAAATTTTACTTGGTAACAATTTATTAAGAGAAATGTCTTTAAAAAGTGAACAAATGTGTAACCTCTAAAACTAAGAAAACAAAAAGTGAAGACCATGTAACCATTAGTCAATACAATAGGGGCTCTTTGAGCTATGTTCCTTCATCAAATTTAGCATTTTCTTGTTGCTCTTGTTTGTCATTAGTGTTGTATTTACTTTTGCCCCATAAAATGAGATAGAGACCTCCAACAATCATCACTATACCGATTGCACTATTGAAAGAAGAAAAGAAGCACAATATCATATATGATAGTTATTATCCCAAGACATTTTGATTCATGTGGAAGTACACCATATAGTAATTACTTAAATTATCTAAAATCCACCTTCCCACATGCATGGAATCACCCATGAAGAAGAATGACAATATAGTTGAGCAAATAGTAGAGATTGGGTTGAATATTGCAACAAACACGGGTCCTCTTTTCTCGATACACCAATATTGCAATGCATATGCCAAGCCATGGAAAGTCAATGTCTGTCAAAGGTCAACACTTGAAAATTGATTATAAAGACTTAATAAGTTTAGCTCATGTAAGAAATAAATATCAGTAGTCTGTGAGAATATTTACACTTACCCCATAGATAATAATCACAAGTCCACTCCAATCTACAACCCATGATTTTCTATGGATGCCTTTGTCCAATACCATTATGTAGATAGAAATTTCCATAGAGCCAAGAAAGGCTGTCATTGTTGTAAGAGATAATGGTGTTGGATACTTCTTCAATGCCTTGGACTACAAGTATGATATTAGTCACAAATAAGCATTATAAGTGATGTTAAGAAAGAAAGAAGAGTAAACCCAAAATTATGTTATAATTGAACTATTTCTGAATAAATTTAAATCAAGACGCTCATTATGTTACAATTGATTCTATTATATTCTGTGAAAAATCTATTGCAGTCACTAATTATTAATCTCCTATTCTTATAAAGATTATTTGATTAACAAATAATAAGAAATAACACAACTACAACTTCACCAAAAAATATGGAAAGAAATATGCAACACAATAACACAATATTTTTGGACAAATTGTCCCTAGAAAAACCCTAAAGGGAAAACCAATACTGCAAATGAGAAATATATTAAACTTCAGCAAATTAAGAGATACAAAATTCCTTGCCTCACACTGGCAGAACTCAGACAATCTCCTAACTCCTCCTGTTGATATTCCTCCACTGCTATCTCTCAAACGCTATCACTGCGCCCTTGCTAACACTGCAAGACTACTTGCTAACACTGCAAGTTTCTTCTTCAACTTGTTCTTCTCCAAATGCCCCTTGACCCCCTTTTATAATCCCTCCAAGATCCAATCTTAATGGCTAAGATTATCTTGACTTCATCAATAACTTTCTTGAAGTTTCTGATTTTGGAAGTTTCTGGCTTTTGGAAGTTTCTGATTTTGGAAGTTTCCAACTTCTAGAAGTTTCCAGTTTCTGGAAGTTTCCGGTTTCTGGAAGTTTCCGGTTTCTGGAAGTTTCCGGCTTTTGGAAGTTTCCGATTTCTGGAAGTTTCCGTCTTCTAGAAGTTTCTATGAATTAGAAGTTTCTACAAACTAGAAATTTCTACGGACTAGAAGTTTCTACAAACTTAGAAGTTTATACAAAGAGTCAAATAAATAATTATTAGCAAATGGAAGAACAACTATCCAAGCTACCAAACTAACACTCCCTCTTAGTGAGGAAGTTGTTCTACGCAACACCAACTTATCTCTGAAGAAGATGAATTTTTCCTTCCCTAGTGCCTTTGTCAGAATGTCTGCTACCTTTTGATCTGTAGGTATAAATTATAGCTGAAAAATCCCCCACTGTACACAATCCCTGATGAAGTGATACCTAATGTCAATATGTTTCGACCTATCATGAAACACCGGATTCTCAGTCAACTTGATGCAACTCTGATTGTCACAGTGTATCACCGTAGTCTCAACCTTCTGACCAAACAAGACTACTAGAAACTTCCGAAGCCATATAGCTTCACAAGTCGCCATGCTGGCTGCAATATATTCTGACTCTGCATAACTCAAAGCCACAGACTTCTACTTCCTGCTGAACCAAGAGACAACTCCCGATCTCAAACTGAAACAACACCCTGAAGTGCTTCTCTTGTCCGTTGTACTGCCTACCCAATCTCTATTAGTATAGTCTATCAACTTGATACCTTCACCTTGAACATATTTGATCCCATACTCAACTGTACCACAAAGATAACACAGCACATGCTTTGCCGCCGTCCAATGTACTTTTTTTGGCTCTACCATGAACTGACTAAGAGAGTTTACCGAAAAGGCTTATATTTGGCCTAGTGTTGATCAAATACATAAGAGAACCAATCAACTACTTGTATAAGGTGAGATCTACATCCTTCTCTCTAGATGTGTCTACCTTCTTCCAATTCGTAATCATGGGTGTAGATATGGCTTTGCAATCTTCCATCTTGAACTTCTTCAAGATTTCAATGCAATATTTCCCTTGTCCAAGGAAAATCTCTCCATCTGTCTGCCATACCTCCATGCCTAGAAAGAAGTGCATAAGTCCCAAATCCTTCATCTTGAACTCTATTGCAGGATCCCTCTTGCATTCCTCTATGAGCCCTAGTGAACCTGTTAGAAACAAGTCATCTACATATAGAACAAGAATGAGTATCTCACCCCCAACCACCAAGTAGTAGAGATTAGCGTCCGCCTCACCCTTCACAAAGCCCATTTCCTGCAAGTAATTATCAATGCGCTCATACCACGCTCTGGGAGCCTGCTTGAGTCCATACAAAACTTTCTTCAATCTGCACACATGGGTCTCTTTGTTGTGTGCTACAAAGCCTTCTAGTTTCTCTATGTATACCTCCTCCTTCAACTCACCGTTAAGAAATGTTGTCTTGACATCCATTTGATGGATCTGCCATCTCATCTGTGCTATAAATGAGATTACAACCCATATAGAAGTATACCTGGCCACAGGAGCGAATGTCTCCTCATAGTCTATTCCCTCTTTCTGAGAGAACCCCTTGCCACAAACCTTGCCTTGTATTTCTCGATGCTACCATCTGCACCGTGCTTTATCTTGAAGATCCAGCGCGATCCAACTACTGCTCTATCAGTTGGTCTAGGCACTACCTCCCATACATCATTCTGCATTATTGAGTTATATTCCTCAACCATAGCATCTTGCCATACATGATGCTTTGCAGCTTCCTGATAGCTGGAAGGTTCACTATCTACCAACTGGCTGACTAATGCCACATAGTCATTAAACTTGGCTGGTTGTCTCCTCTGTCTTGTACTCTTCTTAGGAGTTCTCATAGACTCCTGAGTATCCCTTTGTGCGTCTTGAACCTCATGGTTCCTACTGCCAACTGTAGAGGATGAAATATCAACCTCTATATCATATTGATGCATATCCTGCTGCACCAGTTTCTCCATACTCTGTGAATATTCACCACCTGAGTCTATGCTTGTACTAGTAACTGTACTTGAGCTTTGTTGTCCTTGACTTGGAATTGGAGCTTTCATTGGCTGCTCACTCTGATCATTTGCTGGAAAATCTCTGGACCTTCTAAATGCCTTGTCCTCCATGAACTTGACATCATGTCTGACAATAATTCTTCTGGTCCCTGGAATGATCATCCTATATGCCTTTGAAGTTTCACTATGCCCAACAAAGTACCCCTTCTCTGAAGTCTGATCTAACTTGGTACGTGTGTCTCCAGGAATAAGACAATATGCCAAACTTCCAAATATCTTGAAGTGACCAACATCTGGCTTCTTCCCCGTGAAAGCCTCCTCTAGTGTCATTTTTCCTAGTACCTTGTGTGGAACCCTATTTTGAATGTAGACTACTATACTACATGCTTCTGCCCATAAGTAGCAGGGCATGTCCTAGTCATGTAGCATAGCCCTTGCTACCTCCAATATAGAATGGTTCTTCCTCTCAGCAACTCCATTCTGCTGTGGATTGTAAGGAACAATCCACTCTCTCTTGATTCCTTATCTGGTACAGAAATACTGGAAGTCATTTCCTTTGTACTCACCTCCATTGTCTAACCGAAGAACCTTTATCTTCCTTCCTGTCGAGTTCTCCACAAGAGCCTTGAACTCTTGGAAGCGACTAAAAACCTCATCCTTGGTCTTCAAGAAGTATATCCAGGTCTTCTTGGAGAAATCATCAATAAAGGTAACATAATACTCATATCCTCTTAGAGACTTTGTCGACATTGTTCCACATACATCTTAATGTACTAGATCAAGAACACCCATAGATCTGGTGTCACTCCTTGGAAAAGATGCTTTTGTAAACTTTTCCAACATACATCATCATGCTCTGTCCTCTGGAACACTTGTCACCATCTCACGAAGCAACCTAAGTGCTCCATGATGAATATGGCCCATCCTCCTATGCCATAGCTCTCCAAGATCTCTAGGGTTACTGCTGCTCATGAGTGCCTTAGGAGTATCAACCTGCAACCTATAAAGGCGGCCACTCCTAACTCCAATAGATACGGGTGACTTCCAATCTTTATGCTTAATCAAAACATGCATCCCTCTAAAGAGAACATTATACTCTTTATCCTAAAGGACAGATACAGAAACCAAATTCATACCTAAGCTTGGCACATGCAACACATCATGAAGAGGAATTACCTTTCCATTCTCCCTCTGAAATTGAACAGTCCCTTTCCCAACTGAGTTAAGCTTGGTCAAGTTTCCCATAGAAATCTGGATACTGGTGTTCTCCTCCTCGTAGCTGGAGAAGTATTCTCTAACTCCTATCATATGAAATGATGCTCCACTGTCTATATACCAGACACTCTATGAGGTTGAGCTAATTATACAAGCTATGAGTGCAAACTCATCCTCCAATCTACTAGAGAGCTCCTCTGCACTTGTTGAAGCCGCCACCTGGTTCTTTCCCTTCTTATCTTTCTTTCTTTGTGGGCAATTGCTAACATAGTGGCCAAACTCGTGACAACCAAAGCACTTGACCTTAGATAGGTCCTTCTTCTTCTTTTCACTTTGTGAATTTTCTCCTTTGCTAGACCCCTTCTTTGCTTTCCCCTTACTTACTAGGGCAACGTTTTCTTGTTCCACCTCACTTTTCTGACTCTTGTTGTTGGCTCCATTGACAAGACTTAGTCTAAGCTCCTCCTGAGTGAAATCGCTCCATAGTCGATCCCAGCTAGGTAAGGTGTCTCGTCCATTAATAACTTGAACAAAGACATCCCACTGCTTAGTAAACCCATTTAGGGCTATTCTTGCTAGCTTGTCTTCATCTGGCTTATCTTCAACAGTTGCTAACTCGTCCTTGATAAGTCTAAGCCTGGTGAGGTAACTTGTAACATCTTCTCCCTTGTTCATCCGGGTATTCCTCAACTTTTCTCTGAGAATCATCTTCCGATTAGTCGTAGCATTCTGGTATAGATTTAGAATGGCATCCCACATCGTCTTCACTGTATCTAACTCTGTGATATGTGGAACAATATCGTCCTAGACACCATCAAGGATTATCCTCCTCACCTTGGCATCATCCTTCTTGTATGTTGCAAGTTGTACTGGATCTGTAGGTACATCTACAGTACTGGTAATATATTCCTTGATACCATTCTCTTCCAGCAATAAAGAAATTCTGGCTTTCCAGACACCAAAATTTGAAGCACCATCCAATCTGTCTTGATCTCTCAAACCTATTGAGGTCATCTCAAAGAAATAAAAGAAACAATAACTTGAAAGAGGTCAAACTCAAATTTCTTTCCTTTGCTTAGGGTAAACCTTTTCTATCCTCAACACTGCTGTGATACCATGTGAAAAATCTATTGCAATCACTGATTATTAATCTCCTATTCTTATAAAGATTATTTGATTAACAAATAACGAGAAATAAAACAACTGCAACTTCACCAAAAAATACAGAAAGAAATATGAAAACAATAACACAATATTTTTGGTCAAATTGTCCCTCGAAAAACCCCGAAGGGAAAACCAGTACAGTAGATGAGAAATTTATTAAACTTCAGCAAATTAAGAGATACAAAATTCCTTGCCTCACACTGGCAGAACTCAGACAATCTCCTAACTCCTCTTGCTGATATTCCTCCACTGCTATCTCTCAAATGCTATCACTGCGCCCTTGCTAACACTGCAAGTTTCTTCTTCAACTTGTTCTTCTCCAAATGCCCCTTGACCCCCTTTTATAATCCCTCCAAGATCCAATCTTAATGGCTAAGATTATCTTGACTTCATCAATAACTTTCTGGAAGTTTCTGATTCTGGAAGTTTCCAACTTCTGAAAGTTTCTAGCTTCTGGAAGTTTCCGATTTTGGAAGTTTCCAACTTTTGAAAGTTTCCGATTTTGGAAGTTTCCAACTTCTGGAAGTTTCCTGTTTATGGAAGTTTCCGGCTTCTGGAAGTTTCTAATTTCTAGAAGTTTCCAACTTCTGGAAGTTTCTGGCTTCTTGAAGTTTCTACGAACTAGAAGTTTCTACAAAGAGTCAAATAAATAATTATTAGCAAATGGAAGAACAACTATCCAAGCTACCAAACTAACATATTCAGTATCATAACTGACAATAACAAAACCCCCCAAAAATTAACTTATTATTAATTTTAAAATGCCTTAAATAAAATAATAACAATTTTATACTTTGTCCCTTGAAAAATTCAGTGAATGTGGCAATGAGAGTTCACTTGTAAAATCATTGAACATGAGAAGCACATCACCCCTGCCAACAGATAAAAGCATCCTATGATCCTTTTGGCAGAACTCCCCTGTAGAAATTGAGAAACAACATTTTGTAGGCCGATTTGGAAATGTGATATTGAAGGCCTGAAGTCCGCCATTAGAGCAGGACCAGTGATGAAACTCATAGCCATTGCTCCCACCACACAAATCACTGTGCCCACAATTTTGAATTGGCTGTGAGTATGTTTGATGTCTACTTTCTCCAATCTGCAGACCAAGAAAACAATACCACAAAAAAAATAGAGCAACTCAACAAAATGATGTTGCACAATATAAACCAGTAGAAGAAGAGGACTGAATTACTGACCCCAAAGCCCGTGCCATAAAAAAATGATTGCAGGTGCCAAGTTTGCCATGGCAGTAGAAAAGGCAGCAGATGTGTCACTCAACCCCATTAACAGCAGTGCTTGAAATCCAACAAAATATAACACAATTTTTATTAAAAAAAAACACCCATTTTGGTTCAATTAATATGTAAACTCAGCGTCAAGTAATTTTACCCGGTGAGAGATAGGAGAAACACCTGAGCCAACAGAGTTAAGCTCATCTTTGACCTCTTTTCCCTGTATAAGAAAACCCCCCAAAACGCATTAAAAATTAAGAACAGGGGAGTGAATAGAAATTGAATCATATAAAATTGTGTATTATAGTTATCATACTTGTCTAGAAAGAATGCAAGGGGGCACAAAATAGAACCACCCAAGGCATAGGAGGCGGCAGCAAGAGGCAAAAGGCTTTTTCCCTTTGATTTTTCCTTCTCCATAAGAACAGCCATCACCCCAATAGAGACTGAAATGCCCACCATCGAGGCACATACTCTCATATCCTCCAAACCAGTTCATTCTAGCCTTCAAATCTAATCACATTTTTGTTAGCAGAACTTCACAGTGCACAATCGTTTACAGAAAAACAGCCATGTAGGATACTCTACTACACTGCCTTCTTCCGGGGGAAAATTCTTCACAAACTACACAATCATTTACAGAAAAACTTGAATTGAACAATCGTTTACAGAAAAACTTGAATTAAATAGAAAAAATAGAATTGATGGACAAAATTGTCAGTAGAGCTGCATATAGATCGAGTAGAATTGGTAGGCAAAATTGTGGATGAGAGTTTCAAGGGCTTCAGCTTTCATGGAACCTTGGGTATTGAGATAGTGCGAGCACCCCATGCCATCGTGTTTGTACTTTTTCCATTCCATCGTGTCGTGAGTACTATCACCGAAGTCAAATCACAGTATACAATGTTGGAAATATGCATCTGACATGACCATTTTTTAATTTAATTAATAAATTTAAAAAATTGGTCATGTCAGGATATTGGTTCTTAATTTAATTAACAAATTTAAAAAATGTGTCCAGTGCATATTTCCACTTATAGTCAGTTCCACCAAAGATTTGAAAAGTACAAAAAAGATTGTATGGAGTAGAATTTATTTTACAGTCAATAATTCAAATTGGTTTGAGTATGATGGTTAATGGTAGGGGGAAAAGGCACACTAGCCGCTTGGGCTAACTTCGTGCACCTAGATTTTCTAACTCGTAAGTCAAAAATTTTTGATTTTTTTCGTGTACTTCTGTAAGTGAGTGAAGTGCTTAAAGCTAAGGTTTTCGCTTTTGGATATTCTTGGATTTCTCTGTAGGGATCGTGAAGCACAAAGTGGTCTAAAAGTGTCATTTCAAAACGGTCGCCCGATACCCACTATGTTCTTACACCAATAGTTGTTTTACTAAGAAATGCTAGTACTTATGGCCAAATGTCTTAGTACTTGTTACAAAATATCCCAATAGTGGTGCACAAATGAGCCAATTGCAAATCAAAAAGGTAAAATATGATCAACTATTAGTACATGTGTGATCGACTATTGGTACATGTGTTTTTCATTTTTGGGGCTCCTTTAGTATCAGTAATTGGGGGTATCTACTAGCAATTGCACCTTGGTGTGCAATAGGTACGTCGAAAAGGTTTGGAAGGTCAATTATAAATTAAATTGGTCTATTTTTGCATATATTTGTGCAGAACACGAGGTCAATTGGTAGTCCATTTAGCATTAAATAATCTATGCATTCACTAGCAGGGATCCAAACATGAATGAGATTAAAACCTCTCAATCAAGAAGATAGTGATGCTCTAATACCAATAGGCTCATGTTATGTTTTCAATAGGGAGAGAAGGAGAGAAATATAGACAAATAGATATAGAAAAAAAGGGAGAGATAGAGGAGGGAAGAGCAAGAAAGGAAGGTAAGGAGATGGAGATAAAGATACAAATGTTATGGAGAGAGAGAGAGAGAGAGAGAGAGAGAGAGAGAGAGAGAGAGATGTTACTTCAAAAGGTTGCTAAATTCAATCTGTAATATAGTTCCATGGTCTCAATGAAAGATGTAAGTAATTAAGTAATCTAGAAGAAGAGGAGGTGAACACTATAGAAGTCCCATTAAAGTAGCCTTTTATTTTCATCGAAAGCATAGATTTCTTCTGAGGTCATTAAAGGGCATCCTTAGAATGCAGAGTTAGAAAATTATACCAATATCTAGCCCTACCACTTAAATTCATATTCAACAAATAATTATTTCATGGTGACATTTCTTGTCCTTTGAAATATAAGTGTGGTAAATCCTCTACATTACTTCACCAGCTCACACAATCTCTTCACCCTTGATTTCATATTAACAATCAATAATGCTGACCTAATAAGCGTACAAAATAAATAATGTATTAATGCCCATTACTAATGTATGCCAAGCTTTTCATTGTGAGTACCAATCATATGTTCGTTCACCTCCTCCTCCACATCATGTAACACAAAATTTGTGCCAGGTGGATACCCTACCTCTTCCATCTGCCCAAACAAGGCCTCCAATATTGAATAAATTTCCTCTGATTGGGGATGTGATCTGTCTCCTAGAAGAAATGCATGTACCTTGGTATTTACTTCAACGAAGATGAATCATGGTATCCTGTTCAAACCCTTATCTCTCATCATTGATCTTACTTTTACGACATCATGCCAACTACCTTCTGCAGAATAGATGTTAGATAGTAGTACATAATCTATATAATGCCCAGGGATTATCTCTATAAGATGTCGTGCTACAACTTTTCCCATCTCTATATTGCAATGAATCTTATAGACACTAAGTAGAGCTCCCCATACACTAGCATGAGGTTCTAGTGGCATCTTCTTAATGAAGTCAAGTGCTTCATCCAGAAACCCTACACGACCAAGAAGTTCAACCATGCATGAATAATTCTCTCCTCTAGGCTTGGTAAAATAATCTTGACTCGTGGAACTGAAATACCGCCATCCCTCATCCAACATGCCTGCTTGACTACAAGCAAACATAATAGAAATGAAGGTGACATCATTTAGGTTTATACTTGTTTTTTGCATTTGAGAAAAAAGTGTAGGGGCATCCTTCCCATGTCCATGCTTTCTATAACCCAAAACCATTGCACTCCATGGTCAACATATCATCTGGGCATTTTATCAAATAGTTGCCTTACAAACCCTAGACTTCCACATTTGACATACATCTAGATATCAGAGCCATAAAAATTTGACCCAAACTCTCTTCAAATGACATAATCATGGATCCATTTGAGTTGATGTAAAGCCTCTAAATGAGAACATCTAGAAGGACATTCACCATGGTAGCTACGTCAATTTTATAACATCTAAATGAGAACAAGCTAGAAGAATGCTCACCATGGTAGCTACATCAGATTTTATATTCTGAGCTTATAGCATTTGATTGAATATTCTCAAGACTCCTATTGCATGCCCATTCTTAGCATACCCAACAATCATTACATTCCATGAGATCTCATTTCTTTCAGGCATGATGTCAAATAATCAATGTACAATATCTACACTTCTACACTTAGCGTACATGGCTAGTAGAGAATTTCATAGAGAAAGATCCAACTCAAATCTATTTCTCATAACATAAGCATGAAGTCACTCACCTTCTTTCAGAACACCTAGTTGGGCACATGTCAAGATTGGACTTGTCATTGTTAGCAAATTGGGATTCACACCATCCAATCACATTTGATGAAATACCTATAGCACCTCATTCGCATAGCCATTCTATACATACCCAACAATCAATGAAGTCCATAAGATGACATCTGTTGTGGGTATATTTTCAAACACTTGGCATGCATCATCTACACTCTGGCATTTCTCGCACATATCTATGAGCACAACACACACACAAGCAAATTCAATTCAAACCCACTTTCAACAACATGATAATGGATTTCCTTACCATCTTGGAGAGATCTAATTTCTCGACAGGCCTTCAACACAACAAGAAAGGTGAATTTGTTCAGCTATACATTAGACTTTCTCATTTGATAATATAGTGAAATGATTTCTCTAGGTTTTCCACTCCTTGATAAACTTATAAGCATAGCATTCTACAAAAAAAAATAGCAGGCTTACATGATTTGTATAAAATTAGATGTGCTCTCTCCAGACAGCAAAACATGGCATGTTTGTTTATGAATTTGGTTTCCAAAAAGAGATTGTTGTAGAAGTCTCTACCTAGAAAAAATCAAAGACATGCATTTTGGGAGGAAAGAAGCATCATACATTTATAGGAAGAGCCATAAATAATTCATATTTAGTGAATTTTTCCGTTAACAGGATAAGAATTCTGAGTTCTCAAGCTTAGGAGCATTCACATCACTTAGGAAAACAAGTTTTATAGATCAAAAAAATGAATTTACCAAAAATTTATGGAAATAAAACTTTTGATCAGAATGATGGACAAAACAAATCAAGATTATAGATTTATAAGACTAAACCTATCAATTAAGAAATAAATCTCTCTTTAAAACAATTTTGTATCATAAAATGCAATTTTTATTAAATTACATGGTGAGAAAGGGTAGAAAAATTAGACCAATGTCATTAGATGACACTAACAAATGAGGACATTTACTGCGGCCCGTGGCATTATCTCTCAACAATGAATATTTCCAATGAATTGGACTGATGTTAACATCACGTTCAACTATTACAGCCAATGAAAAATAGTGAATATCCACGGTTCTGATAGTTTCAATTGTCGTTCACCATGTTTCCAACAGTTTGCATCGTTGATATGGAAAGTGAGCCAATCCACTTCAGATAAGGAATGCCTTGGGCGCATAACGGTTATCAGACCCTATTGGTAATTGGATATTTTCCCATAATAAATTTTCCATATAAAATATAAATTAAATTTTCATATAATATATAAATTATTTGAAGAGATATAAAAATATATATATTTAATTAATATAATTATATAATTTTTAAAAATATATATCTATATAGATAAATTATAGTTTATAATTGCAAACTAAAAAAAATTAGAATATAAATATTTTTTATTTTATTTAATCGATGTTAACAATTCTTTAGTCTTATAATCAAATACAACTTTAGGATATAAATCTTATTTAAAATGTTATAATTATTTTTAATATTCATATCATATTTTTAGAGCCAAAATTAGTTGTGTATTATTGTGTTTAAGAATTTTTATTTCTTATCAAATATAACAAAAATTTAAAAATTGTCACAGTGAATGATTACACTATAGAGAAGTTACAAAATAACCCAATGACAGTCATAGAATGTGACATTGATACAACAACCATGATTGCACAAATAAAATAATCAAGACTATCATGAGATGACCTCATTCAAAAGACTAAATGAGAAGTCAAAGATTCCTCCAACATGATGGTAGGGTACTTGAGCATTATCATTGCCTCTAGATAAAAGTATGAGTGAAGGGGAATGGGAAATAATTTCCTAATCAAAATGAACCTTAAGAACCAATTTATCATGTGATTCAACCTAACATATGTTCTCATATCATAAACAATAGTCAAACCCTAAGATACTCTCCTATAAGGTAGAATGATTAAAAGATCCAACATCTCACCATGGTCATGTAGGAGAAAAGTCATTTTTACTTAAAGAAACAATGATGATGCAATTGGACAATACTCAACCAAAGATACTAAAAAAATTTCAAACTAAGTTGATTGGAAGTAAAAATAGACCCCTTGGATCATTTTTTATTTAGGAAAAGTTTGTAAAAAATGGTGTTTAGTATTCACTATGGTAAGATCACCTCTATTGGATAGAACACGCCTTTTAGAAAATACAAACTTAAATTAGGATTTTTACAATACCCTAGTACTTATTCATATACACTTGGTCATGTAGAATTGCCCCTTTGGGTAGAACAAGCAATTCTAGTAATGAAATAAGACAACAAAAAAAAAAAAAAAAGTCTTATTCAACTCCAATGTTGATTATGACCATATGACAAAAAAAATAGAGTAAGAAAACAGTCCCACAAAATTAAACAGAACAACTCAACAAAATGATGTGGTACAATATAAACCAGTAGAAGAAGAGGACTGAATTACTGACCCCAAAGCCCATGCCATGACGAAAATGATTGTAGGCGCCAAGTTTGCCATGGCAGTAGAAAAAGAAACAGATGTGTCACTCAACCCCATTAACAACAGTGCTTGAAATGCTGAAACTCTTTCATGGAAATCCAACAAAATATAACACAATTTTTATTTAAAAAAACACCCATTTTGGTTCAATTAATATGTAAATCTTAGCGTCAAGCAATCTTACCTGGTGAGAGATATGAGAAGCACCTGAGCCAACAGAGTTAAGCTCATCTTTGACCTCTTTTCCCTGAATGAGAAAACCCCCAAAAATGCATTAAAATTTAAGAGCAGGGGTGTGGATAGAAATTGAATCATATAAAATTGTGTATTATAGTTATCACACTTATCTAGAAAGAGTGCAAGGGGTACAAAATAGAACCCCCCAAGGCATAGGAGGCGGCAGCAAGAGGAAAAAGTATTTTTCCCTTTGATTTTTCCTTCTCCAGAAGAACAACCATCACCCCAATAGAGATTGACATGCTCACCATTGAGGCACATACTCTGATATCCTCCAAACCCATGCGAGATCATCCAATATAGTTCATTCTATTCTTCAAATCTCTATAGATTCAACAATTGTTTCTGAAAAACTAATCACTTTTTTGTCACCAAAGCTTCACAGATTGCACAATCGTCAACAGAAAAACTTGAATTGAACAATCGCTTACAGAAAAGATTGAATTGAACAATCACTTACATAAAAAAATGAATTGATGGACAAAATTTTCAGTAGAGCTGCATATAGATCAAGTAGAATTGGTAGGAAAAATTGTGGATGAGAGTTTCAAGGGATTTGACTTTCATGGAATCTTGGGTAGAG
Source organism: Thuja plicata (assembly GCA_018584345.1). NCBI lineage: Eukaryota > Viridiplantae > Streptophyta > Pinopsida > Cupressales > Cupressaceae > Thuja > Thuja plicata. The sequence continues at coordinate 269,584 of MU224367.1, forward strand.
ATAGTGTAAACACCCCACACCATCATGTTTTTACTTTTATCATTCCATCGTGTCTTGAGTACTACTGATGCAGGAGCATCCTAGGATCCTTGGCAATTATGCTCAACCAAAAATATGTTTGTTTTGTTCTTTAGTTTGTTTGGAGATTGCTCAGGAAGTACTCTGTTGCTCGGGTCTGCCACTCAGTTATGCTTGGTTTTGTTACTAAAGTTCTGTCACTCGGGCATGCTTGTTTGTTTCTTGTTGCTCGGGTTTCTCTTTTGATGCTCGAGTTTGTTTCCTGTTGCTCGGGGTTTTCTTTGCCCAAGTCACTTTGTTGCTCGGTCATCCTTTGCCCGAGTTGTTTATTTTGGAGTTGGATCTGATGGCCGACTTCTGCATTGAATTTTGATTGCGGCATTAATGGTGGATCTCTCATTGGGGATTGTGTGGACCTTAATCTAGGTCGGGGGTTTCTCCAATGTTTGTTTTGTAGGCCGACCTGATTGGTTGCTTTGTATTTAAGTTGTATTTTGTTCATAGTTTAGGCATCAGATTTGAGGGAGCAGATCGAAGTATTGGATCTGAGAATCTGGATCAGAGTTTTATGCCTTGCAAAAGATCTGTAGTAGATCTTGAGATCTATCTTTGTATTTGGCCATAACCAGGAAGGCCTTATAGCTCGACATGTTGAATGTAATTGATATCTGAGATAATATAAAAGTGAATGTTGATTATATTTATGTGTATTTGGTTGTTTCCGCTGTTATGGTTATTTGCTGCAAGATTGGATAATCCTTCATTGGATCCTCCATCCTTGACTCCACCAGGTGGTATCAGAGCAGAGTTTCAATCGCTAGAGGAGTTAGATCTTAAATTGTTGGAGATTTGTGGAGCAAAGATGCCTCCAAAGAAAAATTATGAGATCACAGAGGAAGAACCTAAGGAGGAGTTCAATCGTGAAGATTTCTAAGCTTTGCAAAAGCAAGTGCAAGATCTGCAAGAGGAGTTACAGAAGAAGAATGTGTCTAGAGAAAATAGAAGTAATGGTGAAGAGTCTGATGGAGAAGATCATTTCGAGGAAGCTGAAGAAGATGTTAGAGATCTAGAGGAGGCTGTAGTTTTTAGAGCTATGTCCAAATTGGGAAAAGACCTAAGATTGAAGTTTCTACGTTTACTGGAATCCTTAGGTGAAAAGATTTGATCGATTGGATTAATGAGATGGATGAATACTTTGAGTATAAAGAAGTAGAAGATCCTGATAGAGTTCGGTTTGCAAAGACAAAGTTGAAAGGTCATGCAAACATATGGTGGAGGGAAGTTCAATTGGAAAGAAATCAGAGAGGTAAAGACATAATCATCAGATGGAAAAAAATGGTTGAAAAGTTGAAGAAGCAATTCATTCCAATGGATTATGAATTGGAGATTTTCAAAAAGATGCAAGGTTTGAGGCAAACAAACAAATCAGTGCAATAGTATACTGAAGATTTTTATAGGATTCTGATTAGGACTGGACATTCAAAAGCTGACAAGGAGAAGGTTGCTAGGTATATCTATGGCTTGAGACCTAGTATTCAGGAAGAGTTACTTACTGTTCGAATGAAAACCATAGGAGATTCTTATCAGATGGCATTCAAGATTGAGGAGAAGTTGAACAAGAAGTTTGAGAGTAGACAAAATAATAGAAACTGAGGTGGTAAGACTGATGACACAACTGTTGAGGGTAAGGTGGTGGATTACCCTAAACAGACAGAGGTGGGATCTAGCAGTAGTCAAACCACTAAGGATTATAATCGTGGGTATGCAAGAAGTGGAAGAAGTGATTTCACTAGTAATTTTTTTTAGTGTGGTGAGAAGGGACATAGGGCCTGGTCATGTCCTCAAAATAAATTCACCCTGACTACCGAGGAGAATTCAGTGAACGCTGCAGAAGAAGGTGAAGTTATGATCACTAGAAGGCTAGTTGCATGTATTAATGAACATGTACAGAGAAGAAATATGTTCAGAACCAGGTAAGTGCAAGGATAAGGTATGTAATGTAATAATTGATGCTGGTAGTTATGAGAATTTTGTTTCAGAAGAGATGGTTAGTAAGTTAAACTTAGGAAGAAGAAAACATCCTAATCCTTATCAGATTAGTTGGATACAAGATGTGTCTAAGGTTAGGGTTGAGGAGAAGTACCTTGTTAATTTTAAGATTGGATCTTATTATGATGAGATATTATGTGATGTGTTTCCTATGGCTGCTTGTCACTTGTTTCTCGGTATACCTTGGCAGTATGACTGACACGTTATGTTTGATGGTCATGCAAATACCTATGTTGTGAGGCAGGGTGAATCCAAGCATAAACTGCTACCTTTGCAGGAAGCAAGGACTAATGGATGTGGAGCTATCAGATGTTGTCCAAATGATAGTTACAAACATGAGGAGAAGAAAGTTGATGAACCTGTTCTAATGGATGAAAGGAATGAGAATTTGAAGAGAGAAGAGAATGAAACCTATGAGGGGTTTGCAGATATTAAGAAACATATGACATATTTGACTCAAGTGGTGCAACAGATGGTGACACTAGTGACATAGAGAGATGCAGATGATACCAAGTTGATCAGTCAGTCAGATGAGAAATTGGCTCATCAAAAAAATAATGGTATCAAAAGTGTCGAGGATGATCAGTGTCAACTACTGCCAGTTGCAGACATAAGATATGAGAAAAGTGCAAGAGTGATGTATTTTTTGAATGGGACAATGGATAGAGTCATGAGAGCATGGAATGAAAGGCAAGAGGAGATATGGGTTAAGAACAAGTATGGGATACCTGTTCTGATTCCCTTAATATGTTCATGATTTCCTTTATGGATACATCTTCTTTACGTGGGGTGTCTGATGCAGGAGCATCCTAGGATCCTTGGAAATCCTACTCAACCAAAAAGATGTTTGTTTTGTTCTTTAGTTTGTTTGGAGACTGCTCGGGAAGTACTCTGTTTCTCGGGTCTGTCACTCGGTTATGCTTGGTTTTGTTACTCGAGTTCTGTCACTCGGGCATGCTTGTTTGTTTCTTGTTGCTCAGGTTTCTCTTTTGACACTTGAGTTTGTTTCCTGTTGCTTGGGATGCTCTTTGCCTGAGTCACTCTGTTGCTCGGTCATCCTTTGCCTGAGTTGTTTATTTTGGAGTTGGATCTGATGGCCAAATTCTGCATTGAATTTTGATTGCGCCATTAATGGTGGATCTCTCATTGGGGATTGTGTGGACCTAAATATGGGTCAGGGGTTTCTCCAATGTTTGTTTTGTAGGCCAACCTAATTGGTTTCTTTGTATTTAAGTTGTATTTTGTTCATAGTTTAGGCATCAAATTTGAGGGAGTAGATCAAAGTATTGGATCTAAGAATCTGGATCAAAGTTTTATGCCTTGTAGAAGATCTGTAGTAGATCTTGAGTTCTATCTTTGTATTTGGTCATAACCAGGAAGGCCTTACAGGCCGATATGTTGAATGTAATTATTATCTGAGATAATATAAAAGTGAATGTTGATTATATTTATGTGTATGTGGTTGTTTCCACTGTTATGGTTATTTGCTACAAGTTTAGATAATCCTTCATTGGATCCTCCATCCTTGACTGCACCAACTATCGCTGAATTCAAATCATAGTATACAATGTTGGCAATATGCACCTGACATTATTAAAATATCCAACATCTCACCATGGTCTTGTAGGAGAAAATTCATTTTTACTTAAAGGAACAATGATGATGCAATTGGACAATACTCAACCAAAGCTACTAAAAAAATTCAACTAAGTTGATTGGAATTAAAAATAGGCGCCTTGGATCATTTTTTATTTAGGAAAAGTTTGTAAAAAATGGTGTTTAGTATTCACTATGGTAAGATCGCCTCTATTGGATAGATCATGCCTTTTAGAGAATACAAACTTAGATAAGGATTTTTGTAATCCCCTAGCACATATTCATATACACTTGGTCATGTAGAATTGCTTCTTTGGGTAGAACAAGCAATTTTAGTAAAGAAATAAGACAAAAAAAAACTAAGTCTTATTCAACTCCAATGTCGATTATGAGCATAGTAGTAAATCCTATTCAACTCCTAAATCACTAGTTTTCAACTACCATCATCCTCTAAAAGGATCAAAAGGTCAATTTCTACGATAGACCAAGCTAATACAAGCCAAAAAATGAATTATAAAATAAACCATAATACCTACATATTTTGTATTGATTATAAATAGTTTCCACCAAAGGATTAAACATCATGTTTACTTTTAAAAATATTTAAAAAACTTTATTTCTACTTTGGTGAAATTCAACTATTGGCAATCATATTAGTCTTTTCTATAATGCTACACGAGAAACATACACTAAAGCATAAATTAGAAACCAAAAGAGTTTTAAGGTAGAGATAAATATGACATTAAAATTATCTTAACTAGGATATTACATTCAATTCATATGCTACACATTATGTACCTCCCAATCTCAAGTCAAATTAAGTCCAAGTCGCACATATTCACATATTCTCATTACAAGAGATTTCTAGTGTAAAGTATAAAACTAAATCCATACAAACAAACATGTTTACAATGAGGTGCTCACATATATAACATGACTGGATTATACATTATTAGATAGTTTAAATTTTTAATTTTTAATTCAAGTATAGTGTACAAATGAACTCACTATACATCTTTTTATTATCTAAGAATACAAGTCTATAACCAATGCTAAATATTTTAGAACCTTTGCATGAACTTCAAGGTGCACCACCAAAGATTTGAATAGACACTAATTGTAATTGGTCTACCACTTGGTCATGCTTGACCTTAAGGCCCATCCCTCTAGACAAGGAGATGATAAAATAGGTAGTCAAGGAACGCGCGCGCGCACACACACAAAAATAAAAATAAATAAATAATAATAATAATAATAATAAGATGGTTTCACATACACCCATATCATATACTTATAATAGGGTTTTGCTCTTAGGGCTCTTTAGAGACTACTACAAAATAGATAGATGTTGGTGTGTACTAGCCTAGACAACTAAAGTCTTTCATCTTTTAGCATTCATTCAAGGGATTTGATGATCTTATGGGTTGTTATGAAACATGGAAGTGGATTATTATGTGGATTATGATAGCCCCAAACTCAGGAAAACAATACTTTTATGAACCATCAAACCTTGGTTACTCTGGGTGGAAAATAAATCAACTCAATTTGGTGGTCTTCATTTCGTTATTATCAAGACTAGTAGCTAAAGTGTCATGGATTCATGCCTTGAAATTAATTAAAGAGAGACATTGGTGTGTTTATAGATTTATTCCATAAACCTACCAAGAATATTCTCTCTTGGGTTGAATTCAAACTTGCTAATTAGGACCAAGAGACATTTTAGTTTGTATTTGATGTTATACCTCCCCAAATTCTTCATAAACATGACATTCATTCGCTTAATCCCTAGTGGAAGGATTGGAAATAATACCCGTATACATATTTTCATGACTGTAGGGTCCACAAATGTTGTTTGTGGCTTCTCCCCATCTTCATATAGTGGATCAACTAAATATTTGGTGGAAGCTCCAAATCTATATTAGGACTTGGCATCAATAGCTATAATGCACATAGATAGTGGCTTGGAGTCTAATTCACCTCACTTTGTGTGGTGCATTCTGTAATAGGGCCTTCATCTTGGTATTTGTTTGGCTCATATAGCCATTCTCAAATGCCATTTTTTTATTTAGTAGAAAGATGCGATCTTTCAAGCACCTCTTTTGGTCTTGTCCCAAAGCTTAGGAATCCTTGATTTGAATTTATGATTTCTTCAAGCCTTCTAGGCCTACTCTCTTTTCTTGGCATATGCTTTTACTTGGAGATTGAGCTTATCTCTTGCACAAATATACCTAGACTTGGCATTATTCTTTCAAGGAAAAAATTCTCTTTAATATCTAGAAAGATAAAAAAATGTTACTTTTTTGTTGTTCTATTGGTGTTCAATTTTTTTTGCATACTAAAGTCTTTTTATCTAATGTGCTTATGCATATTCACATGCAAGCTTGTAAATGTGCACTTAAAGTTACTAATCTTCATGAGTTACTTGGTCACTCGAGGAATCCTCTATGTATGATTGTCAAAGTTGTTTTAGATCATCCTTCTCCTCCTTAAGGGTGTGAGTATAAGTGTAGCCAATCGACAATGAATGCAACTCTCATGATCCCCATGGCTCTCAATATCCAACTACCAACAAACATTGTTTCTCATGGTGGATGGGACAACCTAGCCTTCAAAGATGTGTTCTACCCCCTCTCATGAGTCGGGTGGTGCTTCTAACTAGCTTGATTGAAGTAAGCATCCCTACCATGATCAATAACTTATAAACAACCCTCCTCAAAAAGAAGGTACTCTCACTAATTGAGAGTTGATTGATGGTTTCCCCCTTGGAGATGTGTGGATCAATCCCAAGGATAAAAATTATCCTCCTCCTAACTTTGCTTTAATTGTTTAGGCTTTATTTGGGCTTGGACCTGTTGCTATGGCTTTTTCACTGGTTAGAATTGTCCCATTAAGCTTTTTTGTTGATGGTACATATTGTGGTACCATGTCTCAGATGGTTTGAATTCTCCTATCTCCTTTTAATACAAAAAATTAAATAAATTGTAATTTCATGTTGCAGATGCTCTGAAATATACATCACTACCTAGATATTTATCTGAGGAAACATATTTTACTAGCACCCATATTCTCATTAATGGTTTATGATGCCTCTGGTTGTTGTTATTAGAGAAAGGATGTACTATTTGAAAGAGCATTGAAAGTATCATCATGAGGAATACAAATTGAATGGAAGGGAAAAAGAAAGGTCATTTTATAGTCCACTATACCAGCCATATGTTTTTAGGTCTACATATGGTGACAGTAATATAGGACTACCCTATACTCCTTGCGAGATACATCTATTTTGCTACAAAAAAGGCGTACATACCCTCCCCCCAGTGGGATTTGAATGTGTGACCTCCCTTTCGAGAGTACAAGTTCTACACCACTCGGCCAATTCAAAGGTAATGCAATGGAATTCGTTTAGTCATATTTTGATAGAAAAACTAATGTCAAGAATGATAATTGATGTCAAGATAACATCTTATTTCTCCTCGATTAAATGTTGCATGATGTAGGGGAAAATGAGATGTGTTTTGTTTTCAATTTATCAAGGAGAAGACCGCCATAAGTTGTTATAGTTTATTTCACGCATTTTAAGTTTTTAAATGGTACTTTTTTCTGTTGCCAGGAATAGTTAAGAAGTTAAATGGTGGCTATAAAATTAAATACCATGTTGATGGAAGCTTTGGAAAAGGGCACGCAAACTATTTGGTAAGGCTGTAGAAAGCTTCAAGCTAATGCCTTCGACTGGTGTAAAGCCAAGTTCTACAACCTTGCCAGTATACTCCCTGCCTGCGCTAGAATGGAAACTGTTTGGAAGCACAAACAAGAGGCATGATGACTGTTCGACAGGTTGCTCCAAACAGATTTGTTGACAAAGATGCAAAAAATTTCAAGCTAATGCAATCGGCTGATGTAAATCCAAATTCCACAACCTTTGTTGACATTACTCCCTGCCTGTTGCTCGCATACTCCCTACTTGCAATCTGTGGAAGCATAGACAAGCCACATGAACTGTTTGACAGACGCCTCAAGGAGATGCCATCTCGTGGCATGCGATGATTGCAGGTGTGCACAAAATAGATTTTTTGAAAGGTTAAAGTAACTTTCAAACAGTGCAATCGACAGCTGTAAAAGCCAAGTTCGACAGCCTCCACCAGCATCTTCCCTGCCAATGCAAAATGATGAAGTCTAACAAAGCACGTGAACTGCTTGCAAGATGCCCCAAAGAGACTCCATTACAAATGAATGTAATGGAAATGCTGGTCTACGCAGGGTACTGGAGAATTATTTAAATGTTTTTAAACCAAACAGTTGCAGTTTGGAAGCCCAGCGTGGGTGTTGTAGATCTTGGAGCAGCAAGTCAAAGATCAGTTAATTCTCCTCTTTTGGAATCTGCCTTCCCTCCCCTTAATGGAGAGTCTGAAAATGTGGGGCAGACATCTAAAACTAGAAGAAAAAAATCCTGTGAAGCCTATGGCTTCAGTTTTGCATGGCATTGGAGGACATGCTAGAGTTCTTAATGTACCAAGATCAAGACGGGCTATGGATCCATCAATGCTTTCGTCCTCACAATCTGCAAGCACATTGGTCAATTGGACAAATGTCAATCTACCAAGTAGTCAGAATATGAACAATTTGGAGAGACCAGTAATGGATAATACTAATGGAGTACATCCAAGAACATCTGCTCAACATTTATAAGGAGATCCCATGCCAGGAATGAAGGAAAACTTACGTAGAGCATAGAAAAGGATTTTTTTTGTAGTTTTCTTTGTTAAAATTTGAAAATGTGGATCCATAGCAAGGGGTGCCCAGACAACTGGAAGATGCTAATGATCTCCATTCGCAAAGATATGACACCATTGATGAGCAGTTCTGCTCAAAAACCTTCAGAAAACTTGAAAAGTGTAAAATGAGATTATCCCATATTGCCTGTGCGGGGGCATTTTTAGGCTTTATATACTAAATGACTTAGTATGTAATATGAAGTGAAAAGAAAGGAAGTCCATGGTGGGCCTCTTGGTTAGTTGGAAGGCTCAGTACACATGGTGGGCCCCACACTATTTTTGGTCAAAAATGCAATCATCAAAATCATAACTAACCAAATCTGAAACTTCATCATGCTCTTCAAAAAGCAGATTGATAATTCCATGCAAAGCTCCTTTATACACATTTTGAAAAATGATGGGCTGATCCCTATCAACATCCTCATCATATAGCAGGTTAACAAACACCTTGAAACCACTTTCAACATCAACATCATGTGTACTTTCAGCATATGAGGAAGAAAAATCATTTACAACTTTATGGCATTTCTTTGCACAATTAGGTAACTCATCATTATGTGTAATGTATTCTTCAACTATTTCTTTATCCTCAGATTGCAATGATGAAATTCCTTCAAAACTATCAACTATAATTTTATTTATACCATGCAGGGATAAAACATCATTTTCAGATTCGGAAGAAAGAACTTTACCTTAATATTCATGAGAAAACTCACTCTCATCATTGCTCTCTCCTTCCCATGTTGCATCGAACTCATAGGAAGATGGACAAACACTTTCATTGTCCTCACCTTCACTTGGATAACAAGTTTTAGCCTCATCATCATCACTAGACTGTGGTACATACTGATCACTTTCATTTTCATTTGATGCCCCTTC
>MU224367.1:301452-347078 GCA_018584345.1 Thuja plicata
GTGAATCAGTTGCCTCAAATATTTATCCTTTAAGCTTTAACCACCAATCAATACAGCTCAGATTATTAAGTCCCTACAAGATGCATGCCGTGAAATACTTATAATATTTGACTGTCTGTTGGTTTACCTTGTCTTTCCTTATTCTCCTTGATAACCGATAAGTAGTAAAACTATTTACTGATACTCAGTAAATATGCAGAGTATACCAATCAACCCAGAAATGCATATGTGAAATGTAAAATAATAAAGTAATAAACCATACACACATAACACATGGATTTTAACGTGGAAACCCTGTTAAGGGAAAAACCACTGGGACCGGTACCCCAAATCTTCACTCTTCTGAAGTGAGCCCTGTGTTATCTCTTTTTCTTGTATGAATCAATTAAAACAATAATAAATGTCTGACCCTCTATTCCCAATGCAGGTTCATACATGAATAAGGCTAATTAACAAGGATGAAACTCCTGCTACACTTTGGGCTCCACATACCCAGGCGGGTGTACCTAATTACAGACTCACTGAATGACAGAGAATCTCATAATGGATTAAGGATTTATAATCCTTCTTCTTTTTGTGCCACTTTGGCCTAGGAAGGCTAACCTATCGATTCACTCGTCAAGGAATCACTAAGATGAATTATATCCTCTAAATACAATCAACTACACATATATGGTCTTAATATTAGAAAATAAGGGTTTTAATATTTGATTTGATGATAACAACCACTTGTCAACATATTGACCAGTGCCTAATCATGGGTGATAGAGTCATAATAGAGCATATACATATTAAGACAATTAATAGAAACACAAATGAATCCCAGATAGAGTGCCTTACAAACTATCCTCTCACTCTTACACCAATGTATCAAATCCTTGCATAAATCCTAATCCTCTACAATCATCTGTAAGATTTAAACTCTCCTTGAAAGTAAGTCATAGACAAGAAAATGACTATCTTATAACCAGTATACTCAAAATGCCTTACAAATTGAACATACAAGAATTAATGGTAAATGCAAGAAGACATCATTGACATGAAAAATGGATATTCCATTGTATTTTATTAATATGAACTCAATGACAGTACATTTTTAAGACTCAAAACCAATAGTCAGACCAATGTAGTAATCTGCCTTGTAGTTTTATTTTACCATCATCATTACAATACTACAACTTGATATTTAAAGGTAGCCACAGTCATCTTGGAATCCTTTTGGAAAATTAGGATGCAACAAGCTACGGATGACTGGGCTAAAGGACAAAATATAGTTTTAAGAAGAGACAAAACTTCAGGCGGATGGGATAACAAATCTTTGCTATGAGCCATGTAATCTTTTGTCTTGTGACCACCTGAATACTTGAAGTTGCTCCGAGGTAGTTGGATCTTTGTCATCTGGATCTTGTTCTCTTGTTGGTGTAGAGGTCTTAATATTTGATCTTCCCCATTATCTTAACCTCCTTGATGCTAGTTGTCCCCTTCATATTTTCTATTTCATGCTATGGGGGTAACTATACCATATTTGTTGACCCAAGCAGTATACACCTCATCACTTGGCCATTCAAAGTTGAGAACTTCATCCTTGCGGTTGTTGAACTCCTCCTAGTCACTGTTAGCCTTCTCTACTTCTATTTCCCAAGATTCAAAAAATGCCCTGGCTTTGCTCAAAATATCAATGGTTAATACAAACCAGCCAGTATTTGCCAGTGTAACAATACTCTTTGTCCTACTAGTCAGTGCCTTGTTTAACTGCCTCAGCCATAGGGCTTCATTATTTATGCTCCCATCCTTTTTGAACATGTTAGGATACATATCATACCTATCCTTGGAAAACTCTCCTCTTAGGGTTATGATTTTCTTCATAACCATGTACCTTTTGGTATCTAAATTGATCATCAATTTGACACTTGTGAGTGCTTGTTAAGACAAAATCAATATTATTTTGTTCTTTCGAGAGGGAGTAAAAATATTTGAAATGGGATGCCTTCCCTTTCCACTTATTTACTATTAGCTCCCATTTCTTCTTTTCATCCTCATGCCACCTGGTGATGCTTGTGATCTTTTTTCCCAGTGAGTAGAGATTAACAAGGTTAATTTCACTGGCACATCTTTTGAGATTTGAAAATATCTAATTTGTGTGCTTTTGCTTCACCAATTCTTTAGCTTCTTTGTAGGCCTGGGAATCTTCTAAGTCCCTTTTACCCTCTTCTTCTAATCTTGTCCTTTCATTGATTAGCCTATTCTTCTCAGCTTCTAACTCTTCTCTTTTGGCATCAATAGCTTCCTGAGTAGTAGGACTTAGAGGTGCAGGGGATGGGGGATATGTTATAAATGGGCTTGAGGAGGAAGGCTGATATGGGTCCTAAGAAATTATCCTTTGGGGCACCTTTTGAATCTTCTTCTTACCTTCCAGCTCTACTATTTTGTTATCCTTAATCAAAGATTTCACCTTTTCTTCGTTGTAAGCTTTGAGCACAAACTCATATTTTTCATTCAGACTAGCATATGCTTCCTTTTCTTTCTCTGACACTTTCATGCTCAAATTGGCAACCTGTACAACAAGGTTAGCCACTTCAGTTCCTGAGGTATCTGCAACTCTTTTCACAATTAGGCTGCTTGTGTCTTCAGTCTCATCATCTTCTTTAATTCTTCTCTTGTCCCTTTTCTTTAGTGACTAGATTGCCAATGCTGCATGATCCTCACTAAACTGGGCACCAATTGATGTCCAAGTAGGGCTTATGGGTTTAGCTTGTTTCCTTATAGCATCAAAAACCACTACATCAGCTAAATCCCATTGAGGCAATATGAGAACTCCTTGCCTTTTGATCATTTGTCTACCCTCCTCAGGAGTAATCTTATCAAATTTTGATATCAATTCTTGCTTGACTGCTTTCTCTATGTCCTCCTTGGCAGCATTGGGTTGAACTTCTATCATTTTCTGGCACTTATAATTATATTCACCAATATGGCACCTCCATAGGAACTGAATAAAAGCCCTAGTTTTGATGAAATTGTCATTAGACAAAAATTCGTCACTAGCTTGTTTAGTCACAGGATCTAATTCCTTGCCAGCGAATTCTTCCACTGTGAGGTTAGATGATGTATGTTTAGGCTCTTCTGGCATTCCTTCTTTTAATTCTTGAGTAGTAACAACTACTTCACCAGCATTTCTCATCTTAAGCAATTGCTCAGCAATGGTCTGGTCATCATATTGCATAGGAGATTGAGAAGGAGAATATAATTCACCTCCTTGTTCTTTTGTCTCTACCCTTTACCTCTTCGAAGAGAGTACTTCTTGAACATCAATATCCATTGGCCTCTTTCCCTTATGCTAAATGGGCTGATCAACTCTGGGAGCAACAGTGGTATATCCTCTTCTTTTGTATACTAGATAGTTCCCAGGTGGAACTATTCTGCTCTATGGAAATTTATTCATAATAGCAAGAGCCTTTTCTGGGTCACTCTCAATTGCTCTCTTCCTTTTCTCATTTAGGGTTTGCATTATTCCCTTAAAAATATTCATTAGTGAATCAATTTTATAAGACCATGGGAAAAAATCCTTTAGAGGATCATAGGTCTTGTCAAAATTCTGGACAAAGTCCAAGGATTTCTTATATGCCATCCATTTTTCCTTCCTGACTTCTTGAACCTCTAGGTCAAAAATGTTCCTGATAATATCCTCTAGATAGTAGAATTGATGCCTTAGCATTATACAACTGGTCCTCTTTCGGAACATGCCCATGATAAAATCTTCATTATCTGCACACCTGGATATGGAAGTAAATAGATGATAAGGCTCAAAATATTTACCAAACTATGTCCACCCACCTTTTATTATGATAAAATGATGTGCTCTGGTTAGGGTAGGAAAAATATTTCCCTTCATCTTTCCGGTCAGGGCTTCCTCCTGCAGCCCACCCAATTGCCTTATAATTTCTGCCATCCCAATCTTGGGTGGGACTCTGCAGGGTAGTACATAAGGAGTACCTCTAAAACCATAAACCCTGATCACTGTGGCAAAAGGGTACAATATCAAATCTCCCCAATTGTGAGCAATTTTCAACTCTGGGGCATACTCCATAGGCCTTAAAAGCCTCATCATGTCATTATTGACTCTAGCATTCTAGTTATCCAGCAGTGACTTGAGTCTAGTTGCAAAGACTTTGTCAAAATATACATAACTTGCATTCTTTCTATCCCAGGGCAATTCTGCACTCCACATTTGAACAAGCAATTCTTTACCGTCTTGGAATTTTTCTAATTCCATTTCTTCTTCAAAGAAGTCTGCATTTTTAAATAAGAACATATGCATCATGAGGGAATAACAACCCATTGGTTTTTGTATGTTGCCATCTTGGATCCCTGACAAACCCTCATGCAACTCCTGAGCAATATAGGATGCATAATCAAACACTATCGACAAGTAAGGATGCAGAATCTAAACAACCATTAACATTATGTGGACAGGCATTGCCCCTTCTTCATCTATTCCCAAGACATTGCACATAGCACTATACATTTTTCTAACTTTGTCGATGAAAAGATCCACTTTGAAGGGTTCTAGGGTTCCTGGCCCTATTACAACCAAATTTCCTATTTTGTTGGCATACCCCTTCACTACTTCACCTTTGTAAAAATCTTTCTGGTTCTTGTATACTTCCTTGAAGTATTCTAGGTCAATATCATCCATGTTCTGAGAGGGGTCGGTCAGCTTGAAAATCCTTCTGATTTCATCGGCTGATACAGTCAATATTATATTTCCTCGGGTGTCTCTAACAACTCTAGCCACCTTATCCCAAGTGTTTGCTATCAAGGTAAACAAATTAGTGACCATGAATACACTAGGTGCTATTAGCTTTCCCATGTCTAGTTCCCAAATATTACAGTCTGGGGTGGGGGCATTCCTCTGACTATAAGCTGCTCTAAACAGAGTGAGAGAATCAAAACTAGTAACAACATCTTTTGCCCACCTACCCGAATCATATAACCCTTCCCCAATTCTGAAGCTGGGATGTTGTGGCGCTGCCTTCTTAGCTTGTGTGGCATCCCCTAAAGACAATGGTAACTGCTACAACAAATCTTCCCTAACATTCCATTTTTGGTAATCAACTTGTCCCAAAACTTCAGCTCTAGGGGCCATTCTAAGGGTTTTCTATCAATACTATAACCAAATTCTAAAACAAGAGTTCTAAAATCTTCTCTGAACTGCAAATTCCACCCCAATTTTGAATGCAAGTGAACAATAAGCTTACCCATTCTGCACAGAAGTCGCGTAGAGCTGGTTTTCTCTGCAATCTCATCTTTGCTCAAATAACTTTGGTGAATTATTGATGCTGCAGTTGGGTTCATCAATTTCATGGCCTCAATCAAATCAGTCTTTCGAATTGAATTTGACTAGAAATGTCACACATTCTACAATTAATCCACAACTTCAATTTCATGGCTTAACGACTCTCTACAACTTGTTCTATCAATTTTGAATTTGAGCCGTCGATTCTGGACATTACTCTTCGCATTTGACGGCTATCTTGTTTTCCAGAAATCACTGTCGAATGAGGACATGCGTCACTTCCGCTTGTTTTCTTATACGTTAGATGTCAATCATCTTGGAGATAAGCGGATAAGCGCACCATCCGATCTTTTTTGAGTTTCTCACCTTTTAACAGAAGACTTTCTTAACATGCTCGCCCCCACCAAGGACATGCATCGCTTCCGCTTGTTCTCTTATACATTAGACGTCGAGCATCTTGGAGATAAGTGGATAAGCACACCGTCTGATCTTTTCTAAGTTTCATGATACATAAGGGGATGATGTAAAAGGGACCTACATAGCGAGGCTTAGGAATTATTAAAGTGGTTAGGATGATACAATATTTTGGAAAAAATTAACCCATTCGACATGGACACATGACTTAATACAACTTAAGTGACCGAAAAAGTAACACAAAAATAGAACCGGCCGAGGCACTTAGGGTTTTTTGGTCATTTTCCACAAAATTTCAACTAGGTTAAGGGTTTGAGCATACTCTACAGAGGCATAAAAAAAATTTGAATACCAATTTCAAAGCCCTTGACACTACTAATGACAGGAGACCCTATGAAAATTACAAGGCACAATATGGACAAGAAATAGCACCAACACCCTGTTAGGAGCCAACCCTATTAAAGGTTACAAACACACTATTAGGTGCGACCTTGTTAGAGGATTTTATACATAGAGATTGTCACTTAGTATCTGGCATCTATTTTGCTACCATCCTTGAACCAGCCTCCTTAGACTGTCAATAGGCTTTAGGCAAATCTTGCTACCATCCTTGAATCAACCTTCTTCTTAGGTTGTCAATAGGATTTATGCAATTTCAATGCTACTTTCATGAATCAACCTTTTTGGCAATTTGTTAGGATATACCTCAATTATAGAAGACGGTTAAGTCTTGCTCTGTTAAGAGACTTGATGCTTCAATGGTTAAACTGAAACATTATGACCTATTTCTAATGCAACTTCAATTGCAGATTTTTAGATCTATTTAAGTGCAATACCTCTTTGATCAATGTATCAATTGAATTCTTTGTGCTCCACACTTTCTTCTCTGTGATGCTGTGCTTCACTATTCATCGGTGTCTATAGAATTCTTTAGCTCTCCTTCAGCTTGATTGATCAGGACTGTATGAAGTTATCCTTCACCAATTTCTCTACAGCATCCTCTTTCTATTCACTCCCCTTTCGAGTATTTGATTGCTTGTGATTTTGGAAATGAATTATGCTTGTCTCTTATATAGACATGATGTTCCTTAATTCTTGATTCTTGGCGTGAAAAAAAATCCAACCAATCTGATTTACAGCTTTAACTCTTGATTTATCTCATAG
Organism: Thuja plicata; assembly: GCA_018584345.1. Lineage (NCBI taxonomy): Eukaryota > Viridiplantae > Streptophyta > Pinopsida > Cupressales > Cupressaceae > Thuja > Thuja plicata. The sequence continues at coordinate 308,324 of MU224367.1, forward strand.
TTATCTTCTTGCCTATTGTACAAATATTCTTTAAATCAATTACTTAACTATGGTCGAATAAAAGAAATAAAACAACCAGTTAAGTCTATCCTTAAGCTCTGTCAGTTAGATATTTTGTCATTTTATGAACTCTTTGTTTTGTCGGTCAACTCTGTAGTTAGTCATCGGTGACAACTGCCAGTTCCGTCGGTGTAACTTCAGTTAGCTTTGGGATCTCCATCTATTGGGCATCATTGGATTTTACTCATCGGGCATCACTATGATTTTTATTTGTCGGGCAACACTGTCATCTGCTCATCAGGCATCACTATGAATTTTTCTTTGCCTTTACCGATGGTGTGCACTTTGTCAGTGTTGTTTGTCACTTAGTGAATACTTGACTTTTATGCATTGTTGAAAGCATAATATCTGTTCCATTTGTTATTTGAAGTCTTTGGCATTATGTACATGACTGTACAGATGATATCAAGTTGACATCAATGACAATACAAACCATTAACTATTTAATGTCTTGCATCATCTTCAACTTAACATTATCAAACATTCAACCAGTTACATGTCATGATAGTTTACCTTATTTTCTATTTTGCAAGTGATTAGCTCTTCACCCGTTCTGGGTTGTAAATAGTAATGGCCCCTCGAGATTCCTGAATCCATGGTGAGAATCATGTGTTGGGATGGAACTTGAGAGGAGCCCTCGTACATAGTTTCATTTTTTTTTTCTGTAGGAGAAGCAATATCAATGACTCTGGAGATCTTACCCTAGGCCATCTCGTTAATAGTCCGGTTAGGGAAGAGAATGAAAGCAATGTTCTGAAAACATTGATTAAGTAGAATGAATCTATTTGTGTAGGTTTAGTGAGGAAGATGAATAACATTTTGATGGGGGACCGATTCTTGAAGAGGAGGTAAAGTTGATAGTGACTTACCTCAGTTTAGGGTTGTGAATACCCTAAGAGATCTAGGAGAAAGGTCTCAGAGTAGAGCCAAGCTGGTTCTGTAGCAGCAATGAGACTTCTGTCCACATCAGGAAATATGCAATGAATTCTGAAAAACAAATAAGGGAAACATCTCTGGTACTCACCATACCCTACCTATCTATAAATGAAATTAAGGAAGCATTGAATAACTAATCCAACTAATTTCTTGTTAAGGGAAGATCCTTAAGGATTATGATAGGATACTTGGAGTCAGTACAAGAAGAAACCGATGATAAATGGAGATAAAGTTTTGACATCAAGATGATAACAAAGTCACAAGAAGAGCAAGGAAAGGATGATAAAACCGATGAGATTGTCAAAGAAGATCAAACTAAAACTTACCCTATTGAATTTACACTTGAAACTGATGAGATTATTATTGAAGATATCATTGACAAGGATCCAACAGACAAGATATCACAAGATGAAGATGTCATGGCCACCAAAGACATAGATACAAAAACAATGGATATAAATGTTAATGTTACTACTGATACAATCATGAATCCTATTTCAAAACAAGTACAAGATTACCCTAACATTCATGTTGGTATATCTGAAGTTGCTATGGATAGAGACGAGAAGGACACTAAACCACAAAAGGAGACATAACATAATACAGTCAAAGAGCCTAAGGAAACCAAGACCACCAAAGAACAGAACACCGAGTTGGTTCCCTCCACCGAGAATGTAGGATAGTAAAAAGAGAAAGAAAATGAAACACCAAAGGAACAAGCAGAGGAAAATACCAAGGAAAAACAGGAGGAAGAGAAGAAAGAAGAGAAGAAAGAGGAGACACAAGATGAGAAATAAAAAGACAATCAAGAAGACAAGAAATAAGAAGGTATAGTTGGCACTACCGAGACTACATCTAATGCACTGAAGGCATCACATTCCCCAAAACTTTCTACTGGTGAAATTATTATGATTGGGAAGAATAAATCAAAGAAAAGAAAGGTAGTTGAACTGAGTCAACTGATTATAGTACCTAAGCTAGACGTCACTACAAGTAAACCAAAAGAATTGTCTGAATATGTAGAGTTACTAATGCAAAAAGTAGCCCAAGACAAATTAGTGCAAAAGAAATGAAAGACCACTATACTAGAAAGTGTTAAGGATATATTACAGGTGATTGTCCCTAAAGCTGATATCAATGAAGAAGGAATATCCTTAGTCAAGTGGAAGAGATAGTGCAATAGATCAAAGACCCAAGCAAGGATACCACTGAATATATGATGACAGTTCATGAGAGGAACATAGAACTACAAATGATTGAAAAAATTCTAAAGAGTATTGCATTAGATAAGGTATCACATTATGAAGGTTGTATAGATATAGAGAATAAGTTGTTTGTTATTCTCTCATCATTTGATAAATTTGTTCTATTTCACAATTCACTGAGGATATCAAGAAGAAAGATGAATCTATTGAGAAAGAGCTGACCGAGCAGCTGAAGAATGTGACAATCGAGCCTGGATCACTACAAGTATATTACTCAAGGTTAAAATATTTGATGGGAATTCATCACGATCTTAGAAAAGAGGAAAAAAAGATAAGGATGGAACTCCTTGAGCTGCAAGCTATTTTTATTCCCCATATTGAGTCTATGCAAAATCATTTAAAGAAGGCAAAGGATTTGGTCAATACTCCTGATGGAAGTTCCCTGGACACCATTATTGGATTGGCAGCTAATGTTGTTGCACAAATGTTTTTACTTCATGCACTGAAGGAGACATGGGAGACATCCCTAACTGATGTAAAGATGAGCTATAAACACATTTTTATAAGTTATCCGGATGAGCCTGGTAAGTAAATTTTGTTTTTGGCATATTTGTCAAAAATGGGGGATATATATTATATAAAGTACAAAGGGGGTTATACATGTGTATATGCATAAGAGAGGAGATATAGCATATAAAGGAAGTATTATCAAAGGGGGAGTTATAAGTTATGGAAAATTTTGACGACTTTGAAGTTTTTAACAAAGATGCCAAACTAATGCCAAAGGGGGAGATTGATACTCCTATAGAGTTATTTTGTTGTCATTAGTTTTTTCAAAGTCATATTGACTAAGTAATTCAATCGGTGAAAGGAGAGGAAATTAAGGGAAATTGGTAAAGTAGAAAGAGTCACACCGAGTCAATCGGTAATAAACAGAGCAAGCCAAGCACCGAGAAGTGCATAATAGTTACCGAGCCACCAATTTTTGAAGTATGTTACGGAGCAAGGAACAATAGAAATAATTTTGGTAAACATGAGTAAGATCAACATTTAATGCAATACCACAACAATATAGGAGATTCTAAAGCTGAAGAACAAGTTAGTTACAAGATCTACGATTGAGAAAATTCAAGGTAAAGATCTATGGTGATGATCAAGTGACAAAAGTAATGGTTTTATTTCCAAGAACAGTGCAAGTCCCAAGGTAACAGTTATACAGTTCACTGGTTAATACATTGAATTTATTCATAAAGATGATCTGACGGTTAAGAGTAAAAGCACGAAACCCTAACCAATAAGATTAAGAGGCAATTTACATTGATTCAATAAAGGATTTTTTGAATGGAGAGAGAGAGAGAGAGAGAGAGAGAGAGAGAGAGAGTTGAATAAAATTTGAAGTGAAGAGTAGCACTGAGTATAGAGAAGAGTAGTTGAATCAGTTTGATGCTATCGAGTGTATTATGAGGTAAAGAAATCATTTAGCATATAGAGTCTGAAAAACATATGTTGATGCATTTTCACAGACATTTTTGCATTGAGTTTTATTGTACTAAGAGGAGTGAAAATTCCATTATTGGGTAGACCCTAATAGGTCTCATTTTGTAAATCCTTTAATAGTGTATGTCTCTTAGATTAGAGATTGTAAAATCCTTTAACAAGGTAGACTGAATAAGTATTATTGTACTCCTAACAGGGTAAGCTACCAGAAATAGCTAAGATTGTAGCTCTAACCGAGAAGCCTTTTTGCTATAGTAGTGAAGGATTGTGGGTGTCATCCCCACCACATTTTTTCCTCTAACAAAGGATTTTTGCATGACCAAAAATCATGGTGTTATGAGTTATTCTTGCATGCTTCAGTTTATATGCTTTATAATATTTACTTGTAATATATTCAGTTCAGTAATTCATTAGTTTGTATGTCTAAAAGTTTTAAAAGTATTGATTCACCCATCCCCTCTTAGTACTTAACTTTCCATAATTAATCCAATAATTTTTGCCTCAGGTTTCTCATTATCTGGTATTGTTTTTTTATGGAGCTGCCTACTGAAATTCATGCATCCTTGGTTCCCTCCTTTGTCTTTCCATATCTGCCATGAAATTGGATAGGCCAACCTTAAAAGGAGTTATGTCTTCTATCCTCATATTCCAATTGTTTCCATGAGAAATTTCCCATGTAAAGACTCACATTGTTCCCTCTTGCAATATCTTTTCAAATTGTTCTTTGGAGAGCTTCATAGTAACCAAAACCTACCAATCAATATCATGCATTATGAGTCTCCCAAGATTCAGTAAGTACTATAGTACGAGTATTAAAAAAAATATTATTCCTAGATTTCCAAAGTAATCAAATAATGTCATCACTAAAGAGGGTGGACAAAAAGAGGTTATAAAATTTCTTCAAGTTATTGATTCGTCCCATAATATCCTCCTGAGTGCTAATATTAGAGCCAATAATAAAACCAAACACATTCTATACTTCTTTAGATAAAAATAAACAACCAAAGAAGATATGATTAATTGTTTTAGGAACCCTTCATAAAGGGCAAAAATTAAACTCCCTGTCATTATTCTGAAGAGGCAATCTGACCAGGAGTAAGCTCCAAATGAAACACCTCTTCTTGGGCTCAATGTGTATACTCCATAGGCTACTGAGAAAGGTCTTCTATGAGGTCGGGTCAAGAGAAACATTCCAACAAGAGGAAACATGGGAGATGATGTCAAGTTTGTCAATAAGGTGAGAGTATATGGATTTAGCCTTAAGCATAGGGAGAGGAGAACCATCCTGCCAAGAGAAAATCTTATATCAGTCAGGATCTGAGACACGTGGCTTAGGGAGATATAAAGTTGCACAGACATCTCTGATAATGGAAAAGGTTCTCCAATGGGTGGAGGGAATGGAAACACTGAGTAAATATCATGTCATGAGATTAGTTTCCCCTCTCTAATAATATCATTGAAAATCCAAATACCTTTACTTGCCCAATATCTAGTTGAACAACCCTGCAAAAGAGAAATAAGCTTGTCTTTATGTTTAAGGTTCCACCAAATGGATCCTTCACCACAAATATTTTGTCTAATGTCTATAATACCATTATGAGAAATGTGTTTCCTTACCACATCCCACACTTTTTTGTATAAATTTAAAAACATTGAACCAGTTGGTCTTACACTAAGCTATCCTAAAATGATGTTATAGAGGGGGAGATCACTCCAAGAGGTGATTTTATTAGGAAAAAATTTAGAGATATTATACCTTATCAGTACTTTCAATGGTTCATTGCCTTGCAAGGCCTTAAAGATGCACTTGGCTACAAGATAAATGCATTATAGTCTCAAATTATTCAAACCCAATCCCCCCTACATTTTCTCACAGTACACTAAGCCCACTTCACCACATGTATTTTCATATTTCCCTTTCCATCTAACCATAGAAATTCCTTGATCTTCTTCTAGATATGATTAAATTGATATTGACATAACAACCATGCTGATGAGTAGTAAATATTATAGGAAGATAAAATATTTTGGCATACTTGAACTTTACCTGCCATACAAAGGTGTAGTTTGTTCCATCTCTTCAACTTCTTGTCCACTTTCCCTTCAATCCAATTCGACATCTCTTTGAGGTTGGGGTTGATGGAAAATGGAATCCCCAAATATCTTACCTGATGGTCTGATCTTCCCCACTGAATAAGATACTTTATAAACTAGTCAGGTGAATTTTCACTCCATCCAAGCATGGTTGATTTGGGTAAAGAGATTTATTATCAAAGGCAACACAAAAGAGGTCCATCTTATCCATCAATGCTTCCATGTTGGCTTCCTATAGTGCAATCAATATTGTTGTATCATCAACAAACTAGAAATTTGATAGTTCTTCATGTTTTGGGAGAGTGATGCCTTTCACCTCTAGGGAGAGTTGACTTTCCCTTAGAAGATAAATCATGACATCAAAAGATAGTACAAATAGAGCAGGTAAAAGGGGGAAACCTTGCTTAATTGATCTACATAAACCAAATATTTTAGACCTTACTCCACTTAATTCTACCATCGCCTTTGCATCTTGCATCAATGTGTTTACCATATGACAACACTGCATGAGGAAACCTAGACCATCAAGCAGCATGTGGATGAAATTCCATTGAATGCAATCATATGCCTTCTCAAAGTCAATTAGCAACATGGAGACTTGTTTGTTGGTTTCCTTTTCCCAATTCATTGCCTCCCAACATGTCAGGGGGTTTTCCAACATATATCTCCCTTTAACAAAACTAGTTTGAGTATGGTTAACAACCTTGAGGATGACTTTCTCCACTCTTTTTTCCATAATTTTTGCAAGAATATTATATGATACATTGAGCAGTGTTATGGGTCTCCAAATTTTTATTATATTATCGTCTTTTCCTTAGGGATAAGCTTAATGATTCCAATATTAATCTTATTCTTAAGAGATGCCTCCCTCAAGGCATCACTATACATCTCCAACAAATCCTCTCCAATCGATGTTATATTTTTCTTGTAGAACTCCACTCGTAATTCGTCAGGCCTAGAAGCCTTGTTGTTATTAAGATCAAGTATAACCCTATTAATCTCTTATGTGGTAATCTCTTTACTTAGATTTGCAATATCCATGTCTTCCAATTTGTTGGGAATGATACTAGGAATCTTCTAGATATTGCTACTTCCTTCTCTAAAGTGTTATCCTCTTATTTAAAGAGGTTTCCATAGAAGTTCTTGAATGCATTAATAATTTCTATGATCATAAATAATTACATCATTTTCCCAAATTCTTTATTGGATCATGAATGTATGTGTTGCAAAAGATTTGTATTAGTTCTTAATTCTATCTTTGTAATTGGCCGTAACCGGGAAGGCCTTACAGCCCGACATGTTGAATGTAATTGATATTTGAGATAGTATATATGAGCTGAATGTTGATTATATTTCTATGTATTTGGTTGTTTTCGCTGTTATGGTTATTTGTTGCAAGTTTGGATAATCCTTCATTGGATCCTCCATCCTTGACTGCATCACCTTGGCTTCCTTTCACTTGAGTATATGCTTTTTTTGGAGCCTTTATCCCCATGTTCTAGCCAATTTAGTGTGACCCTCATTTTCAGACCCAAAACCTTGGCATTCTAAACTCTTCTCAAGGCATGCTTGGCATGACAGAGGGTATCATTAGCATTCTTACTGATAGGGTATTTTGTAATACTTCTTCAACTTTGTGCACCATATTATGCAAATTGGTCTAGACACTCTTCTCATATCCTTGGCTCTCTTCCTTACCACTATTTAAAAAAGACCCTTCCAACTTAAAACATTTTGATTCCATCTATCCATAGCCCCCTATAGGGTAATTTTTCCTCTGTTAAGGAACCTAATGATACCAACTACCTGCAACACATCTACATCTTAGAGCATCGTAGTGTTTAAATAAAAGGCCTCTCTATTACCTTTCCACACCTCCTTAGGATTACTAATCGTAATGGTAGCATGCACTAGATGGTGGCCAGACAGGGTATCAAGAGTCACTCTGACACATCCTTCATTGCCATCTCTCTTAAAGGCAAATTCATCTTTATTCATGTAAAACTTGTCAAGCCTACAATAAATTCTCTTGGAACATTGTTCCAAATTAGACTATGTATACCACAGGCACTTAAATTCATTCTTCTTCTTTGCCATAGGATCTTCTACCCTCAATTTGTTGATCATCCTATTCCAAAACAACCTCTCTTCATTTTTCCACTCAAACTTGGATCCCCTAGATTTTTCTTAAGGGCATTCAATCATATTGAAGTTCCCCCCAATGATCCAAGGTACCTCATCCAAATGGGCCATCCACTTCTAGAGGTTAATTATTTCCTTCTAATCATTGGAATCATACACCAAATAGACCCCCACTTCATTATCATTCATCTTTAAAATGATCTATACCACTCTCTTGCAAGCCAAGCACCCACATCTGACAACCTGATTCTTCCACTTATAACTAAGAAAGATAAATGCTCTCCCTTTCCCTTAGATTGGTTAATGTTGAAGAACACTACATCTCTCCATATACATTTTAAATTCATTTCAAAAGAGAACTGTACAACTTTAAGCTCCTGAAGAAAAAAAAAAATCAATATTTTTATGAAAACTTAAAAACCTCATAACAACATATTTTCTATTTATGGATTCCAACCCCCATATGTTCCAAGAGATGAAATTTAGGTAGCTGCCCTATAGCCCTTTTTGTGCTTGCCTTAGCTGCAATTCACCCTCTAGGTTTGCCCTTTTTTTCTTAAGCACAAATACATGTCCTTAGCTAGTTGAGGCATTACTACCTCCTAGCTCTTTTCTTTCTTTTGGGACCCACTTTTTTCTGATTCAAATTTTCCCTCTCCTTGTTTGCCTCTAACCACATATTCAAGGCCAAGTTTGGTCTATAAGGAACAATAGCCCATTCATTAGCATCCCTCTTAACCTCATGAACAACCACCTAACTCCCTCCATTATCAAGGACATGCCCACCATCGTGATTAGGGAGGTACCCATTCATGGAAACAACTTGGCCTTGGTTATTCAAATTCTCCACCTCCAAAGGCACATCTTATTATCAATATATGTATTCTCAAGGGGTTGAGCATTAAAATCCTCTTTCTTAGAGTCCACAACCAGACAGGTGTCATGACCTGGTGCCTCTTTTCCCATCATCGTGGTCTCATCCCTATCAAGAAGGTAAGTCTAAGATGGTTTTCCAACAACAACATTATAGGTTGAACTAGATTTCATGCCCACTTGCACAGGATAGACACGTGCTTCATTCCCTTTTTATGATTTTTTAAATTTTTTCCACTACAGGTTGTTGGACATTTTAAGTCTTGCATTCAACAAAGCTTCTCTGGCCCCCTGAAGTCGGTGGCCCAACACAAGCTTTGGAAATAGAAGGGATAACATTCCCTGGGCACCAAAAGCCTCTTTGATGGTAGACTTCAAGCTATCTAGTTCCTCAACAATGGAAGATGATCGAGGGGGAAGATTGGTGGAGGGAGTAGTGGACAAGGAGGGAGGGTTCTCAACATTAAGCTGGGGTGCGTCCAATTTAGGGTTAGTAGGAGCCTCAAAAGAATGGGGAAAGGGGGTCTCCTCCATTACAGTCTTGCCAACATTTAGATGGTGAGCTCCCTTAGGGTTAGGGTTAGTTTGGCTGACCTCATGGAGCCCAACACCAATAGCAATTTTATTTCTCCTTAGAAGAGGGAAATTTTTCCTTTGATGGCCTTCTTTCCTGCGAAGAAAGCATGCATTTAGGCCTCCCAAGAATTCCATTTGACACTCAAAATTCCCTTCTTCCAATTCAATACGTATGTGTGGTGGGAGATCAACCCTAGACTTAACCACAATTAAAATTTGGGGCAGAACAAAAGAAGACTCATCAATATGTAGTGCATTTGCAATTGATTCCAACATTTGAGGTAGCCATTTCCATATTAGGTGGAACATTTTTCATAAAAATCCATCTAGGGCATGATAAAGCCATAATTTCTTAGTTGTTAGCTTCAGACGTCCAGCCAATAGCCCTGAAGCAACTATTCCCAATCGACCAGAACTTATTTTTTAACACTTCCTTCTGACTATTGGGCTCATTAAAGAAGATATTAAAAAGCCCTCTTTGAATCATACGACAAAAGAAAATTTAAACCCTTATATCTTAACCCAGACCGACTGGAACCAATTATTCATATAATTCCTCGAAGGCAATTTGGAAAGATCAAGGACAACAAGAAAAATATCAACATCCTTTAGTCTAATCCTCTCTCAGCTAAGTTCTTCAACCATTTCAGAGTTAGGAGTAATGCATAAGGTCGTGTATGAGCACTTACCCATGGATTCTCCATCTTCCACGCAACCTTTGTGCGTTCCTTTGGCAACATAAACTTTGCTCAAGCCGTAGGTTTTCTCCCACCTCCAAGCAAGACTATCTTAATTGATTTGTTATCACCCACACCAGATTTAGGCCGAGCACCATTGGATTCATTACCCATAAACAATCACAATAAAGAGGAATAAAGGAGGACGACCTTTCGCTAGTGTATGCTTGCACACGCAAAAGGCCTCCTCAAGTGACTATTTCAAATGGCATAGGCTAAGCTCTAGACAAAACACACCCCCCCAAAAAAGGTCAAACTTTATTTTTCAAATTCATGAAAAAACAATTATTTTTTTGCAATTTTTTTTATGGTTTCTGACCACAAAATATGCAGATCATGAAGAACATATGCTAAATTTTTTGCAAAAATCTATTAGGTTTTTTGGTTTTTGAAATTTGGTTAATGGTGCATTCTGTAGGGAGCTTAGCCACATCCATTTTGAATGCCCTAGTTGAGATGACTCTCTCAATCGATCATACCATCGTAATTTTATGTTTAATATATATAATATGATTAAACAAATTAAACTTTTTCAAAGCTATAATTAAATTTGATTAATTCTTCATTCATAATAATTAACAATTAATAATTTAAATATATAATTATTTGACATATTATATCTCATATAAATAAAAAATTATTATTTTTACATATTATATCTGAAAATAATTATTTGACATATTGGTAGGTTCTTTTAGTTTTTGTTGTTTGATTTTTTTGTTACACTTACCATTTTGGCTTCTTTATTTTAAACTATTTCTTATTTTTTGTATTTTTTTTTTGAGAAATTTATTTTTGGCAATGTAATGCTTGCTACTTTGTTCCTTTGGTGTGTTCAGAAAAGGGGACATGTATTTGTGGCAACATTCAACCCTCCTTTGCTCCGCTTTCTTATCAGCCTTCATTTTAGGGGAAACCCTGCATCTAGGAAGGTTTTCTTAGTTTGAGTCATATAGATAGAACTAACTATTAATTTTTTTATTTAAAATATTTAGTTTTAAATAAAACTTTATAATTAAATCAAATATTTTTAGACTTAATTTATATATATTATAGTATTTATGTTGAAATATTAAAATCTATTTTTTTAATTATTAATTTTTATTGTAGAAGATTTTAGATGTTTATAATATAGATTTTGTGATTATTGTGAAGTAAATTAAATAATTTATGTGTATTGTTTTTATTAAAATTTATATTAATATAATATTTATATTTATATTTTAATTATAAAAAAAATTATGTGAACGAAATATATTTTTTTATTTTTCTAATTTATTTTCTTAATTTAGGTCCTTACCAATTTTTGTAGAATGAAATTTTTTTGGATTTTTTTAGATTTTTTATTAAATTTTAAGAATTCAACTTTATTACTCGTCTATATTACTTTATTTTAAGATATTTTTTATAAAAAAATGTTACTAATAAAGTAAATCCTCTAAATGAGGATTTTTATATCTTGGTACAATTTGTCTAAAATAATTTACCCATACAAAATACTTTCATTTTAAATTTTAATATATTTTAAAATTGTATTATTTATTTGTTATTACTATTATAAAATTTTAAACAAATTGAATGATACAAGGTGTCCTCATATACATAATTCCCAAACCAACTGAATGTCTATGACTAAGCTTAGACTCTATATAGATATCATAGCCTAGCTGCTACAGTATGATGGAAACGACTTTGCACGGGACAAATGGTCCCTGATTTGACCATTTGTTAGCATTTATTAATTAATTTAAAAACTATGAAGCAATTGTTTTTAATTTTTAAATTAATTAATAAATGGTAACAAATGGTGAAATCATGGACCATTTGTTGGTTGCATCAAACAACAACTAACCAATTTATTCCCTCTTTAAAACATGCTTTTAAATTACACTTATATAGAAAATTCATTCATTACAATAGGCTTATTTACTAACCAAATTTCTATTTCTAAGCTATATAACTTCAAAGTTATGATTTCTTTCATACAACTTTACTAAACAATTTTAAAATAATTTTTATTTACTAACCTAATTTCTATTTCTAAATTATATAACTTCAAATTTTTGATTCCTTTCATAGAACTTTATTAAACAATTTAACTAATTGAAACAATTATTCTTATTCTTTATATTTATTGCTTCTATTACAATATTATGAGCAAATACTTGTTATTTTATTTATTCATTATATTTTATTTTTTAAATTATTTTTATATGAATTCTTTAATAAACTTTGTTAATTTAATACTCATGTATTTCATTCCATGTTTGTTGCAATCTTTTCTTTTTCTTCTTTCTATTGAGTATAATCCAAAAATATCCGCATTTACATGTAGTAAGTGTCCATCACCCCAAAATAATAGCTCCTAGTAAGGAGACATGACTACGAACAATTTTACACCATCAAGTTACGTGATCAACTGATTACAAAAATATTACATAAAGCATAGCTCAAATAAGAACTTCCCTACAATCTATCTAGACAGTCCATCCAAGTGGACCATTAGTACATAAAAAGATCTTATCATTTTTCACAGTAGCTCTAGGTGGAGGAGGAACAAGAGATGGAGGTAAAACTGCCCCAAGATTGGCTTGAGAAGGAGGTCCACTTTCAAGTGTTATATTCTCCAACAGATCATATAGTTGCTTCTTCATTTTACCCAAGAGCTAATCAAAAGGTGGTGGCTTTGTTTGTGGCTAGGCAATGGTATATACACATGCGATCTCTTTCCTCAAGACTTGGCCGACTCCTTCATTAATAAAATCAAGGAACTTCTTTTCTTAGATAGCTTCAAGATGACAGTTACCTACAATGATATGTTATGATATATGAGTCTCCGAAGAGACTCTGTAAGGTTTCTGATCCTACTATTAAATATGTCTTCATTCCTCATTTTCCAAATAGACCACATAATCTCAACCGAAAGAATAGACCAAAAAAAGTTAATGTTGTTCCTTAGCCCCAAAAATTCACCATAAAAATACTCACATGACTGAAATTATGGTGTAGCTGAAAACCAAAAATACACCAACCTCTCAAGAAAGAAAGCAGTCAAAGAAGATATGAAAAACAATGTCATGGTTCTTTCAAAATGAGCATATATTTATGTCCCCATCTGGTTTTTTGATAGGTATTTGTGCAGAAAAGAGGTGCCATATGAAACAAATCTTCTTGGGTTCACTAGATTTGTGCAAAAGGTCAGTCAAAATCTTGTTCCATTCTGAGGTTTCAAGGTTCAGGTTCCATTTGGAGTTGAGGTGCACAAATATTTCATGGCTTGAGGTCAAGATCTTATAGATGTATTTAGCTTCAGTGTGTACCATCAAGCCATTTTAGGAACAATATTCTATCATCTAGGGTGTCACAGTCCTTAGGGAGGTTTAGCTTGCAACAAGCTTCTCCCACCATAGCATAAGTCCTCCAATGTGAATGAGGGATATCAAATCTAACTTGCAAATCCTCCCAACTAATAGGCATACCATCATATATTATGTTAGAGAGGCATTTAGTACCTTTTCCAGCCTATTTCCTGATAGAGAAGCCTTGAATGAGGACCAAAGGTTTCTCCCCGTGCTTAAAATTCTAGCAAATAGACTTTTCTCCACAAATTTTGTTACCCTCATCAATACAATTGTTGTTTGTAATCAATTTCTTGACATGCTCCCAAATCTTCCATATTGATTTAAAAACATTAGATCTAGGTACTTTGACATCAAAGTTACTGGACAAAAAATCATTAATATGAAGCCCCTTCCAAGAGGAGGCTTTAGCAGGAAAGGCTTAGGCAATATTATTTCTCACAAGAATCTTTCAGGGCTCATCCCCTAGAGTAGCCTTGGCAATCCACTTAACTACAAGGGAAAGACCTTGTGTTCTGAGGTCTTTCAACCTTAGTCCTCCATATTATTTTCTCATAGAGCACTGCTGACATTTGAAAACATGTTTCTTTTTTGCCCCCTTCCCATCAGACCACGGGAAGTCCCTTACCATCTTCTGAATATAGTTAAACTGAACTTGGTTGAACAACCAGACTGATGCATAATATATAGTGTAGGAAGAAATTATCTTTTGGCAAACCTGAGTTCTCATAGCTAGAGATAGATATCTAGTGTTCCACTTGCTAAATTTTCTTTCAATTTTATCCTCAACCCAGTCACACATTTCCCCCAAATTGGGATTGACCAAAAATGGGATACCCAGATACTTAACTTGATTGTTGAGGCCTCCCCAAGTGAGACCAAATTTTCTACAACAATTAGGAGGATACTCATCCTAGCCTAACGTAATAGATTTAGGGAGAGATACCTTACTCCCTGATGCACTAAAAAATAAATCCAATTTGATCATAAAGTTGCTAGCATTTTCCTCAACAAGCTCAATAGTAATAGTTGTGTATCAAAAAATTGAACATTAGATATCTCATCTCCATTGGGGAACTCTATACCTATCACTTTTGGGGAAAGAGAATTATCTCTGAGAATATAGAAAAGAGTATCTGCAACAATGAAAAATAGGGCTGGAGCCATAGTTCATCCTTGTTTGATGGATGTGGAGAGTCCAAATGCATCAGAGCTCACACCGTTCACCTCTACCCTAACATTTGCATCATTTAGGAGAGTTAGGACCATTTGAAAAAAAAAACTAGGAATACCCAAGCTGCTGAGCATCATGGAGATAAATTTCCATTCAATTATGTCATATCCCCAGGGATAACTTTAAAAAACCCCCCCTTAGGAAAATATGTAAAATCTTGGTGAATCCTACACTATTTTAGGAGGAAAAAATTAATATTATTGGCGAATTATTTTAATTTGAAAGGATAAAATATTAATTATACTGGTGATTTTTTTCAATTGTATGAAAATTTTGTAAAATTTTGGCAAATATTTCATTATTAAATAAAATCAGTTTATCAGACTTGAAGGATAATTATTCCCATTTTATCGGTACAATTAACCTACAAATTATTCAACGGGGGTTTGGGGGCAGCGCCCTCAAGACAAGGTCAAGGGGCAGTGCCCCTTTTTTAAGAAACCCTGAGTTTATTTTATATCGTTCGACATGAACTAATTATCCCAAATCAATGGCGTGAGTTCTGTTTCAGGCCAAAGTCTTAAAGGACACAAAGATTCCACCAAAATTCTCTGAAATAGAGACACGTCAGTTGTCACACATGTCATATATTTTGGGCCAAAGTTTTAAAAGACATAAAGTTCCATAGAAAGTCTCTGGAATAGAGACACATGTCAATTATATATACATAACCCGTACCCTAACCTAAAATTTTGACCACATATTGGTGAATATGCTTGTTAATTACGATAAGCTTTGGAAAATGTAGGCAAATTTTTTTAATTTACTATGTCCAAAAATTAGATTTGGTTGCCGATATTGTGAATGAAAAGGATAAAGATACATAAACCGATAGGCGATGGGCCCGAGAATTTGACCCAAATTTATAAATTTCAGGCCACACGGCCCACAAGATATACATATTATATTTGCCAAAGTTTAGGTCCCTTACATGAGAGATTCGCCAAATGGCGAATATTTGCCACTAAAGTTTTCCCTGCATATGCCTTTTCATAGTCAACAAGTACCATACAAGCATGTTGATTTAAATCCTTGGCCCAATCCATAGCCTCCCAACATGTAATAAGATTCTCTAAGATATATCTACCTTTCACAAACCTTGTCTGGGTAGAGTTAATAATATTAGGCAGCACATTCTCTAGCTTGAGTGCAACAATATTGGCCAATATTTTATAGGATACATCAATGATGTGATAAGCCTCCAATTTTATGAGTATTTTGTCCCCATCTTTGGGGATAAGCTTGATCAGCCCATAATTGATTTCTTTCACAAGAGACATGTTGTCAATGGCCTCGTTATAAACTTGGAGCAGTTCCTCTCCAATCCAACTTATATTATTTTTAATAAAATTCAACTGGTATACCATCAGGCCATGGGGCCTTATCATCACTTAGCATCTGTATAGTATTGTTTATTTTAGTCACAGTGATGACTCTGTCCAACAAAACTGCCTCCTCCCTAATCACTTTCTTTAGAATGAGGCCACTAATTTTTGATCTGGCATTTTCCATAGTCTGACCTATGTCTTAAATTGTGAAAAGATTCTTGTAGAACTCTACAAAGGCCTGAAGGATCTCAATTTGCGAGTTTAATTCCTTTCCATCTTCTTGGATCGAGTCAATCCTCTCTCAGGCCTCTTTGGATTTGAGGATGTTAAAGAATTGTTTAGAGCCCTTGTCCCCATCGCTGACCCAGTTTAGTCTGGCTCTAGTTTGGCCCCTTGAATCTTGTAGTGTTGGATCCTCCTGAGGGAGACCCTTGATTGGGCCACTAAATCTTTGGCATCAATATTATATGGGTAGAATTGCAAGAATGCTTTAGTCTTAGTAAGTTTTTCTTGTAGCTATGATTTCAACCTTCTTCTATCTTTGGCTTTTTTCCTTTCAACAACCTGACATAGGATTCTCCAACTATTGATGTTATGCAAGCATCTAATACAAGATTGGTGTTTGACTACTGCACTATTGAACCATCTGATAATGCAAACAACTGAGGATACATCCCCATCCTTAATAAATGTAGTGCTCAAAGAAAATCCATCTTTATTCCCTTTATCCCCACAAGTCTTACCAATCCAAAAAATGCCAACAATAATAGGGTGATGATCTGACGAGGTGTATGGGACAACTTTAATACTAACATCCCTGTCATCTTTTATAAAGTTGAAATCATCCCTATTAACATAAAATCTTTCAAGCTTGCAAAAAATTCTCTTGTTACCACCCTGAAAATTGGACCAAGTGTGCCATATACCCTTATAGATGGGTTTTCAACCTGCTAACAGATCAAACACATGGTGCAAGTTAATCATTTTATGCGGGAAAAACTTCTCATTTCCCTTCCACGCAAAATTATTTCCTCCAGTTTTATCACAGGCAACCTCAACCATGTTTAAATCACCCCCCACAATCTAAGGAATTTTGGCTGGATAGAACATCCACATCCATAATCCAATTATGTCCCCATGGTCATTAGGTGCATACACATCGGAAATATCAATTTATTCTCCATTAATATTCAGGGTGATCCACACCAGTCTATTACAAGGGGATCATCCCCAATTGAAGATAGGCTTAGCCCATTTAGGCCCTACAATGATTGCAGCCCCTCCCTTACTTTTCTAGTGAGATGTAAAGAATGATTTGGAATCCTTCCAGACACACTTTAGGCTAATGTCCAAAGAAAACCTGACATCCTTGGGTAAAAGCACAATCGCCTGTCACACTTGAGGCTAACTCAAAGGATTCAACTGAGCATAACTCGGCCTAGTAGCACTAGACTGAATCCACGTACGTGACGTGTGGTTCATAATGGCACCTACATGGATGGAGTTACTCAACCAAGTGGGAATCAACTGAATACCACTCGGTCGAGTCCCATTCGCTTAATAAAAATCCTGAAAGGTAGTTTAAGTCCCTCATTTTCATAGTGAGGGCTAGCGAAGCAGAAAAGGGGGCTTGAGGACATTCGTCTGAGTGCGAGGTAGGGGCCCCACTTTTTTGCATTTATTTTTAAATTTTTTTTGTAATTTTATGGTTAAACAATAATATTTTAATGTTATGTTAGTACCAAATGTTTACTTTTTCATGTTTTTTCATAATTATATGTATAAAATGGCTAGTTTTAATATTTTATTCTGAAAACTAAAACCTTAAAACATAAACCTTAAACCTTAAAACTTAAAACTCAGACCTTCAACCTTAAACATTAAGGACTAAACCTTAAACATTCCATCAGTGTTCACCATGTACACTATAGATGACATCAATACTATATCAGAGAACTAGCAAATACTTTAAATATAAAGACATAAATAATTTAAACTCATTTGCACTTACTTATATAGCCTTAGTGTATTTTAATAATATTACTAGATGCAAGAATAAAGTTTGTCATTTTCTCATGCAACATGAACCTTGATCTTTCTATCATTTTTCATTTATCAAATTTTACAATTTCATGCTGTGTGTGTGGTAAAATGTGTGATTAGAATCTGCAACCAAACACTTAAATAAACCATTACATCAAAGGGGTTAGTATCAAAATGGAGATCAAACATAGCATAGAACCCTGGAAACCAACTCATTGCTTCCTAATTGAAGCGAGCGTGATTCTCATGAGTTGCCCATCAGAATTGGACATATAAAATTAGTGACTTGACTACTCCAAAATAGAATATTCAATGCAAGAGAGAGAAAGATACATAGACTTGCATACTTTTCTCTTGAAAGCTTTGAAAATGAAAATACATGAACTAACAAACTAAATGCATAACAACTATGAGAAATG
The DNA here is from genome assembly GCA_018584345.1 of Thuja plicata. NCBI lineage: Eukaryota > Viridiplantae > Streptophyta > Pinopsida > Cupressales > Cupressaceae > Thuja > Thuja plicata. The sequence continues at coordinate 326,827 of MU224367.1, forward strand.
AAACTAAGATGCAAGATTAAGCTATCAATGAGAAGAACAATGCATCTACATTTAAGCTATGAAAGAAAACTAGAATTCCATTAAACTAAGAGAATGAAGCTTAATAATGCAAGAATGCAAGTGAACTTCTATGCAAGTAAGAACTATAAGTGAACAATGAAACTCTAGAATCAAAATAGCATTAACACTCTACTCCAAATCTTCTTGTTATTGTGAGCATGGGAGCTATCCCTTTTATAGGAGATTCCAAGAAATGAGTGGTTGAGATTAAGAGGCAAAAGGGAATGATCAATGGTGGAGATGAAACTTCCCTTAATCCATGTGAGCTAAGTGGAATGCATTTGATTGGTAAACCTTGTGGAGAATAAGACAAAATTGGTATTTTCCCTTTTTATTTGTTTTTTTTTTATTTTTGAGTGCACACCTATGTGTGAATGGGTTCACTTTTTGATTTAAAAGGGACTTAAGACTTTTTGATTTATCCCAATGTTTAATGCAATTTAATATTTAGGCTTGGATGATTGATTATTTGATTCAACAAGATAGGATTGGGATTATGAAAGCAAATTTGATTAAGTGCTCTCATAATCAGAGTTTGGCGATAATTTCTTAGATTTTAGAATTTGTTAAGACCAATTAATCAGAAATAGGGGCTATAGGTTAGCTAGACCAATTTTAGGTGATTGCATTTTCCCCTTTGACTAATGTGTAATCAATATGGGAACACATTGAGTCAAAGAACATGTGAAGCTTGGATGGATCTAGAAATAGTTTGATGTGAAGCGATGAAACTATCTCATGGATCATAATCGATTTTCAACTTGATTGAATGAGGATCGATTAAATATTTAAAGATATTAGCTCCAGACTTGATTGAGCAAAGATTGCTAGTACCGACTCCAAGCTTGATTGGACGAAGATTGATAGAGATTTGTAGGTATCAGCTCCAGACTTGATTGAGCAAAGACTGATAGAAGAGATCTGATTATATCAGCTATAGGCTTGATTGAATGAAGACTGATGGAAGAGTCTGAGCATTCAACCTGATGTGAAGCGATGAAACTGAATGTTCATCCTCCAAGTAGATTTCCTAATTTTGGATTAGGTATGAATGACGAATCAACCTGATGTGGTGCAATGAGACTGATTTCCATTAGGATTGACTGATTAGGATAATTGACTTGATATGGGTCCTGATGAATCCAATTACCAGATTGAGAGGAGTTATCAAATTGATATGGTGCGATGAACCTAATATGCCCCTAGAGATTGATATTTTTGATGCGCAGTGATAAGAATCACTTGATTGATTTCTAATTTAAGTTAGGGCCTCATGCCCCTAGATTGAAATTGTTGATGTGAATCAAATTGTTGATATAATGGTATTGCATCCTTAGGAGAAAAATTGAAAGGAGGGGAGGCACAAGCCCGATAGATCAAAAAGTATTGAGAATTTTGAGATGCGAGCCTGTTTAAGGTCTGGTTGACCAAGTTTGACCAAAATTGTCTTAATTTGACATGTTTGATTGGAGAGGGAAATATGTGAGGAAATTGATCAAGAGGGATCTCAAATTGGAATCCTGTGAGAGAGCGTCAGCGATCAACTACATATGTGAAAAATAGGTTAATTTGTATTTTTGAGTATCAAAATGTCATCATATTTCAATTTCGGTCCCGAAAATAGATTCAAAGCAGTCTGATTAGCCATAGGTACAATTTTCATGTCCATCGGGGCACTTTTAAAATTAGGTCAAAATCTCTATATAAGGCCCAGAGGGGTCATTTCAAATCATTTTCACCATCCACATTTGAGTTTTGAGAAGCTTCTCTGAGCGAAAATGGTGGTCCTAGTAGCAAATCATTGATTTAAGCGCATGCGATGGTATGGATGGCCACAGGATTACCCACCTCCAGTAAGTAACTAATAAACTTTGATCTTTGCAGTCAATTTTGCAAAAAAATTCATAGATTTTTGCACATTTTGAGCATATTTAGGTCATAGGTCCCACTTCATTGTACAAACCAGTGAGAGGGATCGTACGACAATTTAGAAAAATATATTTTTCCATTTCAAGCCATTAGTTTTGTCGCACAAGGACCACCCACCTATCGTACAAACATATTCATACCAAACCATTTTGTCATTTGGCCTTATTATATTTGTCATTTCAGAGTGATTTGAAGTATCAAAAGAAATCCTGACTCATACGAGTCTTGGTGTCAGTGTCCCTTGTCTGTGCTTTGTCATTTTGGAAATAGTGGCACTTTTTTGAAGTTTCCTTTTATCGATTGCATGCTTTCTTTCTTTTGTAGCTTGTTTGATAGCTTGTCTAATCATTTCTTGTTGAGTGTAGCTGATTCTGATGTTGTTACTGATGATTTTTTCATAGTTTGTTGTCTTTCAAATAGATTTACTTGACATTCAATTTTGTTCTACTCTCCTACCATGCGCTTGGTGAGGAGCCTGTCTGATGATCAGAGGGGTCATTTGAGAGATTGTGGTTTTGGATGGTTGTCCTAGATGCCTGACATCAAGATTAACCATGGACTTTTGATAGCTTTGGAGGAGAGATTCCATAGTGAGGATAATACTTTCCATTTATCGACCAGGGAGATGACTATCAATCCCGAGGACATATACAAGATTCTTGGGATTGTGTTCATAGGAGAGTGGATAGAGTATGATGCAACATCATAGCTAGGGACACATGCATTGATCTGAGGGTTCCATGATCACACGATCATGAGAAAGTTCATATCTTGGGATGACCTGATGAGCTAGTATGGTATCGATTAATCACTGGAGTGCGTTATCGTAGGGTACATAGGTTGCTTCCTGATGGCATACAGGAGCTAGCAGGGGTTCCATTGTAGATGGAGAAGGGTATTGGAGAGATTGGTGGCTCATCCAGAGTGATTTGGATGGGGCTAGTTCCTACTCGGGCATATGTAGCATGAGATGCATGAGATCACTTGCAGGGGAGCACAAGGGATGGCCACAAGAGTACTTATATTGCAGATATGTGCTTGGGGAGAATCTTCCCATTAGCAGGCTAGTGACTATTGGAGATGTCAGCTTGATGATCTTATCTTGGTGGTCTGGAGACCATATATAGGGATAGAGGCCTGGACCGACAAGAGAGACCAGCGATGAGATTTTTTTTTCACGTCCTTTGCTTGGGAGGACATCCGGTGTCATTGAATGTTTTGTAGTAGGTAGAGTACTACGATAGTATGGTCACATATAGAGAATTCATCAGGAGTCTATAGCTTATGCTTGTTTTGTTGATGAGGAGCATTGAGGGTGGTCCGCGAGATTAGCTCTAGCTCTCTACACATAGGAGATGATAGGTTTACATAGGCCTTTTCAAGATTACTTGGAGGATATTACATATGCGGGGGTCATAGCCCAGTACAAAGATCACATAGATCTGATGGAGAGAGCACCATGGATTGAGGAGGGAGATGTACCTTAGAGGACTGTAGGTGGATAGGGGGATCAGATAAAGTACCATAAAGAGGTCTGGATCCTTCTAGAGTAGGGGTTACCTTAGGTGTTAGTTCCAACAGAGCACCGACAGTTAGAGAGTAGCCACGATGTGGGGAGGGAGGTACCATTGGTTCCATTGGAGTTGAGATCCCAATAGCATAGGTTGATGAGGGGATGAGAGATGCTCAGCCAGATCTCGGTCTTGATGAGGCTGTCAGAGATGTTTGAAAGTGTAGGGATGCACACGCCGAGGAGGAGGGAGTACTACATAAGAAGACTCCTTAGGATTTTATTAGGACATTGAGGGGAGGGGTCCGGGCATTATAGAACCATCTTGTAGTAGCGCAGTCCCAGATTATGAAGCGAGATTGAGCGATCACTATTCATGAAAAGAGAGTCTAGGAGCTGTAGAGTCAGGTGACATATTAGTCTAGTAGGGAAGCCTACTATGTAGCAACACATAGTGTAGCAGTTCTTGTGGCACAATATGTGCCATCATATTCACAATAATTGGCATGATCCGAGGGAGCAAGCCCTCCACCTAGAGAAGATGCTCCTCCACGTCCACCCCCTAATGGTGGAAGGGAGGAAACAAGACCTGATTGTCCCTTTTCTTTTCTTATCCCTTTCTAATTTTTGGAGATCCACATGATTGTACTTGACATATTTGCATCGAGGATGCACATTTTTGCTCGAGATTCTAGAGAACACTTTTTTTATACATCGAGACTTATATATATATATATGCGATGACAATCTTTGTGCTCCATGTGTTTCCTTTCATTGTTTTATCTATTAATGATGAATGTGTTGCTCTTTTGAATATCATGGAACTTGCATGTAGATAGTATATTTTATTCATAGATGATATGTTGCTTACTGTGATGAATATGCATCTTTTTATGTTGTTACTGACCATTTGTGCATAGATAGGTAACCTTAAGGAGATGAAATGCAGTTGATCACTTCAACACAGGATTCAAGGAAGCAATTGGTTAAAGGTATAGCTCAATTTTTTTAAATTTATTTGTTGAATGTTTTGTGATAATTCTATTTATGCAAGCCTAAGAATGAAAATGTAGCCTACGACACTAAGTAGTCAAGTCACTAATTTTGGTAGTCCATATTTTCATCATCAGGCATTTGGGACATCAGAGTCGATACAACCCTTACTGGTGCTACTACGACCATAAGAATATGAACATGGATTTCATTGGATGAAATATGGGAGACAACATAAGCATCTAGGTATAGGAACCAGGATGACCTTAATATTATCTCCAGTTGATTTTGTAAAGATACACTAGTATCAAGGCATTCAGAGACAGGATAACCATGAGTGTGTCCTTACATAAATATGCATAAATAACAGACAAAGAGATAGTGCCAACCTCACCTTAGCATGAAAGTAAGTAGGATCGAGGGATGTGAGGCTTATCCACCTAAATATGAAAGCTCTTACCACATACACCCTATTTACTGTTAGGATTAGGTAATACTGAGAGGGGGTGAATCAGTATTACAACACTTATTAAAACTTTTCAACCAATTAAATATTAACCATATGCTTGAAGAAATGAAAAGAACATAAGAAAATAAGATAGTACTCATAACACCATAATTTTTTGTCGAGGGAACCCTAGCCAAGGGAAAAACTCAGTGGGGATGGTACCCACAAGCATGCACTAAAGTATATTGTCTATGTTAGGAAACCTAGCCCTATTAGGAGCTGAATATTCCATAGTACATTTCCTTGTTAAAGGAATATAAACCCTGTTAAAGTTATACAATACCCTGTTAGGGGCCAACTAAACTTACAACTCTTACAATGTAATTCTCTTACAAAATGTTCCTAGTAATGAACAAAACAAGCATCTCTAATGCTTAGATAGTTCCTGTTCATAGCTCATCAATAATATCTATCATCCTCTACTCTTCCATTCGCATACTACCAATCCAACTATATTCTCTCCTCTTTCTTCGCTCAACAAAAGATCTCCATATATATATCTTTTCTCTTTACCAAGTCGTCTCTCTTAACCAAATATTACATAGTTAAATCTCAATACAAAATACATTTAATAAAACAAATATCAAATGCATAGTCCACGCTCTTACATAATCAAATCATAGGTTATCAAAAATCATAATCCAACTCTGATTTCCAGGAGTCCATGTCATACTCTCAGAATCGTCACTTTTGTCCAACTGCTCTGTATCACTGTTATGTTGCAGTCTGTCCATATTCAAATCTCTCTAACTTGCTGTAAACATTACCAAAACAAATTTATCTTAGGTGGAGGTTACATATACCCCATACTATCTTCCTCTAAGCTCTCTTGCATTAACTCATCGATCTCAATCTTTGATACCCAAAATACCTCTGTATCTTTGCTTTTGTACATAGTCAATTTTAGAGTCCCCATAACTTAACTTTACAGAAATTGATTTGTAACCTAGATGTGTTGCCATAAATGAAAATAAAAAAGTGAATCACATCATGCAAAATAGATCACTTGCCAATAATCTCTCCCTTTGGCATTGATGGCAACACTTAACAAAAAAAATGACTAAGTGTTCCAACAAAACAAAATTGTCTCTCATTATTTCTCTACTTTGTTTTTCTATTCTTCCCTTATACATTATCTTCTCCTTCTCCTTACTCACTCTTCTCTCTTCTACCATTCATTTTTCTTCTCTTCTCCCCCTTTGACAACAATGACAAAGGTGCATTCAAAGTAATAAAATTAGTGTTTGCTCACCAGTTTCAAAATATCTTGAAAGGAGTCTTCCAATATCTTCACTTTTGTACTCCAGGACTTCAGCAATAGTTGACTAACATGAATTATTCCATTCAATAAAAATGATGCAGTCTATTATTCTTTCAAATTTGTAGACATAGAGTTAGTCAATGAATCTGCAGTCTTCTCCATGTCAGATAAGTGTGCTTCAATTATGGATAGCTTAGGAGTGATTAAACTCTTCAGCAACTTGAATCTAGTCAGTAATTTCCCTTTCTCAATATCTAATACATCTAGCTTTTCCGAAATTCTTGTTACTTCCTTGTCAAATTCTGTTATAGATTTTGAAGAGGTTTAACAACTGTCCATCATACTGTTCAAATTTGCCTTGTCCTTGGCAATAATTTCTTCAATATTATGATCATACTTGATAGGATTCATGCAGTAACTAAATAGTTTCCTTCCATGTCCAATGCAACTCTTAGAATTTGTAGTAGTAGTTTTCAAAATGCTCAAGTCCCATGAGATATACTTGCAAACTTCAGATAGCTTCTTCTCCAAGTAGTTCTTTTCTGCCTTCTCCTCTGCAATCTTTGCCAAACTCTCATAATAACCATCAAATTCATCAAGTGTTATCTTTAGGTTTTCAATGTCATCTCTATGCTGGAAATAAATAGGTACTGGAAGAAATTTGTTCACAGTATCAATTGCTCTAGTTATTACCTTAACCTTTTTGTCACCTTTTTTCTTTGATCTCTCCTTGGCTTTAGTAAGTGTAGTAAAAGCCAATTTTACTAGCTCATCCTCATCCATACAATCAACATCAACATCTATTGGATTGTCTTTCCTTGCCAACAAGGAGATAGAAGATGTGTTTACCTTAGTTTTAGTTTCATCTTTTTCTTCATGTTCTCTTTGTCCTTCATCATGTACTTCTTCACTTTGTTCTTTCTTCTGCTCTTCTTCCTCTTTCTACTCTTCATTTTTCTGTTATTCATTTTCAATCATAGTATTGTCAAAGTTTCCTTCAAAAGGGTCCTTCTCATCATTAGAGGTGTCAAGTGTTATAGGTACACCAGAAACATAGAAATCTAGTTGTGTATCAACTTCTCTCTTCTCAACACTTTCCTTAGCTGGTTTCGAACTTTCTCCCATTCCTAAGTGTGTAGGCAAAGTAGTTTTAGGAAGTGGAGTTTCCTTAGAAGTAGTTCTCTTTAATATTTTCTCCAGTGTTTTCTAAGTCTCCTCAGTGATTTCATCATATCTTCTTGCCATAATTTTCACTAGTCTAATCTTGGTTCTTAGTAAAGGTTTCAATTCTTTGAGTATTCTTTTCCATAATTGTAAAGATATCATAGGTAGCATATTACCAATTTCCTGATTTACGATGGTTTCATCCTCAATTTGTGTTAGATTTTTCCTAGTCTCCAATCTCCCATATAAATATTTAGGTATACTGCCCTCAATTTCTAATGCAGAGGAAATTGATGGTGGTCTACAAATCTGCATATTATCCTTCCTTTCTTCATAGACATTCACTAGAGGCTCTAAATCTCTTGTTATCCCAATAACAATACTATCAACTTCTTATAATAAGGATCTCAACTCAACATAATAATATAATATTTACATTAGACTCCATAATTATAACCATAATCACTATCCTTTGATATCCCGAAACCAATAGCACCCACCATAATATAGTATCATCGACCTTAGCTTAAGTTCCATACTAAATCAATGATTCACCTTACCAATGTTCCATACCATATGGTCATCCATGGCTATGGGTGAAATGCATCATCATGTGATATGTCATTGTGTAGACATGCATGCAAACAAAATGTTCGCCACCTTTCTATTAGAAAATGTCGAGCATAGAATAGCATGAACTTTGGCTGTCATCTGATACCTCCAGAACTACCTCCAACATCTTTGGCCCTTCCACATACAAGTAATCCTACACAAATGCTACTCGGGTCTCTTCTCCAAAGGTGACTATCGACACATGGCTCTCAGCTTCCACGTAGGCACAAATCCAATAATGCCCGATATCATTTTTCAAATCCACCATAAGTTGTGTAACGGTTCTTGGAAATCGGTTACAGACCAAAACCATTTCAAAGTCAATAATTTATTTTCAAAATAATGCTCGCCCACTAAGACATACAATCAAAACGTCCACCATTTGATCCAAATTGTGACTATTCAAAATTGGAAACACATAAACAAAACCAATTCTTGATTATCATTTATTACCAACTCAAAAAGACCCAATACATAAAGAAGATGGATTTCTTCATAATCGACTTCCAACCTGAAGCTTGACTCATTCCTATATTGAATCCTTTCATAAACAAACCAAAACATAAACATATCATAACCAGTCAATAGAGAACTATGAAACTGATTGCAGGAGAGTATTAAGATTTTGAACAAGGATGTGACTCAAAACAATTTGGGATTAACAATAAATCCATTAACATATTGTCTATAATTACAAATAAATGGCTCTCTGGCTACTGCCCGAGAGCCATTTGGATTTTCTTATAATCTTTCCTCCTCTATTCACCCGTAACCAATTATTCCCAGGATATGTTGTTCGATTATCATGATGCCTATTTAAAGACAACTATTGACGGTTACAAACCATTTCTTGCCTAGTTCGGTTACACATTTTACATCAGTTTTAATGATTCTTCACCCATATAGTTAAACTTGTGCATAAATGTAGACAATAATGATAGGATATTTCCTCTTTCACGGTCCTTCACCCATTTCACATTTCATGCTTACATTTGTGCATAATTTTAAACCATAATGATAGAAAATTAACTCTTTTGTGGGTGTCTCTACACCAGGCCAAAATCTCTGATACCAATTGTTAGGATTAGGTAATACTGAGAGGGGGGGTGAATCAGTATTTCAACACTTATTAAAACTTTTCTACCAATTAAACATTAACCATATACTTGCAGAAATGAAAAGAACATAAGGGAATAGAACAGTACTCATAACACCATAATTTGTTGTCAAGGAAATCTTGGACAAGGGAAATCTCCGATGGGGATGGTACCTAGAAGCATGCACTAAAGTATAGTGTCCATGTTAGGAGACCTAGCCCTGTTAGGAGCTGAATATTACATAGTAAATTTTCTTGTTAAAGGAATAACAATGCTATTAAAGGTATACAACACCCTGTTACGGGCCAACTGAGATTACAACTCTTACAATGTAATTTTGTTACAAAATGTTCTCAGTAATGAACAAAAGAAGCATCTCTAATGCTTAGATAGTTCTTGTTCATAGCTCATCAATAATCTCTATCATCCTCTACTCTGTCATTCGCATATTATCAATCCAACTATCTTCTCTCCTCTTTCTTCACTCAATAACATATCTCCATATATGTTGGAAAGTTGACTCTACTAAGATTATATGACTAGTTTTGTGTTGTCATTATGGAAACAAATTCATATAGAGTTTTGACAGTCAGTTCACAAACCTTGAAGATAAAAATTGGCTAAGTATAAAAGATAGAATAGAACAGAGATATACCGTTGATCAGAACACCAGCGCATGTGCGTACAATCAAGTTATGGTATGCGCATTTGGATTTAAGCTTTTGGATATGTTGTTATGCTTAGTCTAAACACGCATGGTGAGATATGACAGTAAGGATAAGTTACAACAAGTCAAAGTGCCACTAGCAGTTCAGCGAACAAAGCATGGAGCCAACTACAGTTTTTGAGTATCATGTAATAAATCATTTTGTAATGGCTATGTGCCTATTGTAATATGTTCTTAATCATGTTTTTATCTCTCATGTAAAAACACTCAAGCTAATTAATTTGGAAGGGTTGTGAATGTTTGTTTTGGGCCTACTAAGTTTTAGTTCGGTTGCGTCTATTAATGCATGTATATATACTTGATATACATTTTTGTATTGGAAAAGAAGTACGAAGATAGTAGAGAAGAAATATGTGAAGAAGAGAACTATGTATGAAATCAGTATGAGATATAAATCTACAAGAGGTTAGAGCATCAATGCACAAATAGAACTGATCAGACAGCAGTGTCATAACAATAGTTCACCTTTCAGATATTGTGTGTATCTGTTATTAGGAGGTTGTAGCCTTCTTCTTATTGAGTAGTGAGCTCTGGAAGTGTGTCATCCACCTTTAACAGGGTTTTTAAAAGACTCATATAAGGGTCATTGTACTTATAATTTTAATGACTGCTCCTAACAGGGCAAAGGAACTCTAACAACTTCATAAGACTAGTGCAATTATTTGTGGGTACTAATTCCCACCAGGGTTTTCCTCTGATCAAGTTTTCCCCGTAAACATATCTTGTGTTATGTTTTATGGTTGATATGCTTTTCTTATTAAATTTGTTATCTATTTATTGGTTTAAGTTTCAAGTTACTAAAATATAATAAATTGTTGAACACTGATTCACCCCCCCTCCCCCCCTCTCAGTGTTCCCATTCCTAACAATTGCTATCAGAGCTGTGGTCCTCTAAGAAAAGTTTAACCACTTTAGGAGATCATGGATTCAACAGAAGTAAAAAATTTGAAGAAAAATCTTGAGGCAACTCTTGAAGATCTTGACAAGTCTAAAAAAGAAAATGAAGAACTAAAATTAAAAGTTGATGGCTCGCAAATGCTCATCAAGAAATTAATAAAAGATTTGAAAGATTGCTCTACAAATGATTTGGGAAAAATGGTCAAAAGGATGAATGAAGAAAACATGTCTCTGAAGGATAAGATTGAAGATTTGAATGAATAGATAAATGATAACCAGACAGCTCTTTAAGAAAAGACTAAAGAAAGTAAACAATTACATGAAGAACTTATGCAAGAAAACCTGAAAATCTTGGAGTTGGAGAACGTCAAGAAAAAGATAAAATCTGAAATGACAGAAGCCAAGAATCATATTGACAAATTATAGACAAGTTCTGATCTAATACAATCATAGCTTTATGCACAGAAGATAAGAGGTGATATCATTGGTATTGAATTCAGTGTAGCACAAATTCAAATAAATGATATGAAAGAAAGAAAGAAACCACAAGAAGAGTCTACTGAAGCTAAGAAGACTGAAAACCACACTAAAGCAGAACCACCTAAAGATGAACGCAAGATAGTCAACTGAACTTGCTATGCTTGTAACAAGCAAGAGATTATAAAGAGGTAAGACCCTTCAATCTTTATTGTTATTCATGCAATAAATTTGGGCATAAAGCTACACACTGTAGATCAAATCAAAGGATTCAGAATCATTATAATTAGAGATATCAACCACAGAAAAATTATCAGAACATTACATGTTAGATGTGCAACTACAATGGACACTTAGCTAAATAGTGCAACATGTTTAATCATATAAACAAGCCTCCAGTGATTTGTCACTCTTGTAACAAGGTTGGACACATCTCAAGGTTTTGCAGATCTAGAGCACAAAAACAAGAAAGACCTAATAGGTCTCAAGGATCTCTATTTGAAGAATCTGGAGAAGACAAGTTTTTGAAAGCTACGGAAGATTTAGGAAAAATATGGGTTGAAGTAAAGAAAGATGATGGTGTTGACAAAGTGGTAGATGCATCCGTAGTAGACCCACCTTCTACTTCTGGTTAATTGACCCTCATGGTCATAGGGGGAGCTAGATTAGCTCTGAACCCCTGCGCGACTAGTATACTCACATCAGAGTATGCGCCTATGATTTTATGCGCTTGGTTACTAGTGGAAGCAGTTTGCAAATGTGCACAGCCTTAACTTTAGCAAAAATCAATTTTGGAATTCGCAGTGTAATCAGTATTACAACAACAAGCATTAATTGTAGAAATCCATTTATAAGTCACAAATGATCGATTATCTTCACTTCCACTTTTGATCAAGCATTTGGAGAGAAAAGGAGATTTGAGCATCTAAGAATTGAAGGATTTTCATTGTTTAATCATAAAAGGAAATCTTAAGTTGAAGCGGTGCCCTAGTTCAGACGCGTCGGTTTAGAATTTCCTAGAAACCCTATTATCAAATTTGCGAATGTGCATGATTTTTATGAATCAGAATGGGTTAAAATTCTACTTAGTATAATACATGATGATCTATTTTGGATTGGTGAAGTCCCTGTTCAAATTACAACTAATCTCATCCATGGGATGACTAGATTCCCTAAAGATGGTCCCCTCCTTCCCACTGGAAAGGATGTCAAGAAACAATTTGAACAGATATGCTTGTCTAGGAGTGATAGGCACGGAATGATTGTTGATCCTATTGTGGAGAAAGACATTAAACTCATTACTATGATACTTGGATACAAGTTTTAGAATGCAAGCAGAGTTAATAGTGTATCTGTAGCTACAGTTCTGGAAGCCATAAGGATAGTGAAAGACAACACTCACTATAACCTTTGTGAGATCTTGCGCACACAATTGATAGAGAACATTAGAGCTATGAAGCATGAAAAAAGAAAAATATTCAGATTTGGTTCCTTAATCATATACATGTACTTCAACATTGTTGGTAAGGTTTCTAACCTTTACCTAGATAGAAGTAAACCTACATTACATAAAATTTCACTAAAAGCTACATCTGAAAACACTCTTAAAGATCATATGGATATGGAGATCAAGACATTCAGAATCAAGAAGCATAAAAGGTTCAGAATACCTAAGAACATAGTTGACAAATACAAGGACACTATATGCTTTATGGTAGAAAAAGATTGTACATGTATGGAAGCAGTTGAGCCTAGAAATAAATGGATTCATCCACTTGGTTATGAGGTAGAAGAACATATTCTAGAAGGATATGCACAAGTCCTTCTATTTGCGCCTAAAGATCCAAAAGAGCCTAGATGGTGCAGATATAGAGAAAAGACAAATCAAGTTGATTATGTCCTATACAATGAAGAAAATAAGAGGAAAGAATTAAGGATTACCTCCAATATTCTAAAAGTTTAAGGTGTCACCCAAGAAGACCTAGATAAAGCTAGGGAAGCTAAAATTTCTAAGGAACTTGAAAAAACACCTGCAGAAGTAAAGATTGAAAAATCTGATAATATCCATAAGAAGAAAAGGAATAAGTCTGGAGAGAGCACATCTGCACCCTCAACTACCATTGATCTGGAATCCTCTCCACCTTCTATGCCAAGCAGCTAACTAGAAGAAGGAAGCAAATCCCCACAAGCCACCCATCCTCAAGGAAAACTCGAAGAAAATTAAAGAATACTCAAGCACCTCCTGAGGTAGGATTCAGACCTAGTCTGGAAGTTTTGAGAAACATAATCATTAATGAAGGCCGGTTAGATTCAATTGCAAATATCTATGATAAGTATCAAGAGATTGATAAATCAAAAATACATTGTATGATTATCTCACATATGATCAAGTTCAAAAAGTCAATTTTTGAACTTAAGACAGTCATTCCAGAAAAATTATGGAACTTATGTGACTTATTGAAAAGACAAGCCTTAGGAGAGGATATGAGGATTAGAGAATGAACATTAGATAATATTCTTACTATTTGTTCACATGATGAGAAGGTGATACTGTTAAATCTAGTAAAACCTCATCTAAGATCTAAGACAAGATCTCAGACAAGAACTCTAGACATTATGAATAAAGAGTATGAGTTGGTTGGAAAGGAGACTAAGAAAGCATTCAAGAAAGTGTTTTTGGACAAACACATGTATCCATCAATGGCACCTACAAACAAAGATACTTATGTTCCATCTAAACATGAAAAAGAATCAGTGATTCCTAATGTTCCTAGTACAGGTCCACAAGATTCAGCGCCCAAAGACATGTCACCCTCTGATACAGTCAAGGATACAAATGAAACAATTACAATAAATAATGTTGAGATAACCATGTCAGCATCAGATAATGATTTGGAGAAATTTGAAGAAGCCTTTGTGAGTACTGAAGAAGCTGAGATATTATGCAGTGATAAAGCTTCTTTGCAGCAAGAAGAAGTCCCAACTAAAGACATAGCAGGTCAGGATAATAATAATAAATATGAACCTAATGAACTACCCTCTATTGAGATTCTAGTGAAGAGTGAATGTATGAATGTGAGTCAAAATGAAATATTCACTCTGTCTACAAAGCTATCAATGTCATTGTTGTCAAGTTTGACCCCTGATACAGCAAACCTAGATGCATGGGGAGAAGAAGATTTGATCAAAATAAGTGTATTGGATATGGAGAAAGAAAAAGAGAAACAAGTAAAGAGAAATCCTCTATTTCTTGAATCAGTCAGCATTTTGAACAACTTAGTGCTAGCACATAAGAAATTGGCAAACATTCAATTAGTTGATGATGTCAACAATATCCTATCAAGCTTCAAAGAAAAATTTACAAGTCTAGCAGATCCAGCGACAAAAATTGTAGAAGACAAGTATAATAAGAAAAGGTTGGATGAGCTAATAAAGAACTTCTCATTAGATCTTAATTCATTGAAGATTGGTTAGGCCATTCTGAAAGAGTTAGAAACTAAAGGCAGAAAGTTGATAGCAAATTGCATGGACAAAAACAAACTTACTTCATAATATAACAAGAAGATTGAGGAAGCAGAAAACTTGATTGCAACAGTAATTAAACCAGTAGAAGACCCTTCTCAAGCCATCAATGTTTGCAAACAAATTTATCAAGGGCAGTTAGACAAGATAGAAAAATCTAAGATAGAAATTGCAAAGATAAGGAAAAGACAAACACAGTTAAGAAATGCTCTTGCGCCATCCTTAGACATACTAAATCAGAATATCAAGCATATTGATGCCACCATTTCTACATATGATTAAGGCCCCTACATGGATCTAGTAAAAATGGAGAAACTCACCTATGCACTATGCACCCATATTCACACTGTAGATGCACTCTGGGTGTTTTGGCAGAAAGAAATAAAAAACCTTCAGATTGCATATCCAGATGTGTACTCTGAGTAAATACTTTGAAAATTTTATTTTTTGACACCTTTGTCATTAATGTCAAAGGGGGAGTGGTGGAGGAGAACCCTAAGGTCTCTTGTAAGATCTTTAATCAGTTTTGGCTTGTAGGGTTGTTTGGCCAACCATCCAAGAATAAGGACTAATCTATAAATTCCCTAGTGTGTTTTGAGGTGTGATTAGAGTTAGGAAAGATTAAGGTTTATTTGTGTTGAGTCTAGTTGATTCTAGGGGTCTAAAACCTAGAAGTCAACTCAAAAGTCAAAGGGTTGACCAAAGTCCCAAAGTGGGAATATTTGTAGGTTTTTAATGTTATTAAGTCATTTGAGGTCAATTGGTAAGGTTTGGAACCAATTAGGACTCTCAAAATGGAAAAATTGTCATTTGACAAAAGTTGTCAAAGTTGTCATGACAACTTTTGAAAGTTGTCATTAGAACATTTCCTAAATTTTAGGAATCAAAATTTATGGTGCCAAAATCCTGACCAGAGGGTCTAAAAATGTGGGATAGAAGTATATAAGGTGATTTCAACCCTAATCTGACAGTTAGATTGGATTGTGTACGGACTGGTGTTTGAGAAGGATCAATTTACTGTGTAGTTAAGTTACAGAGCCATCATCCATCACTTTATTGGATTGAATGAATGAATGGATAGTGTCTAAAATGTAATTCCTAAGATCTTTGTGGAATTAGTTTAGTGGATTGTACTTTCTCATTAGGTTTTGTTTAATTTATTGCATTTTGTAAGTTCACTGGCCAATTTTGGTCTAGTCATGTAAAGAATGGGTTTCTTTGGTGTTCCCGTGGTTCAAAATCCATGAAAAATTGGAATCCATTAGAGCCTTGTATATAATTTGTACATATGGCTTGTGGAGTGTATGTGTGTGCAGGGGAAGCTTGAAAACAATAAGGCCCTAGGTGAGTACTAGCTATTCTGGCTAGGGTGTCTGAGCAGTGCAGCAACAATTGAGGTTGCAAGTTGATTGGTATGTGCCAATCAGTGATAGTGGAGTGTAGGGGAATGCGGTGCAGAAAATTTTTTGGAAGGAGGAGTTCATAGGAGCTCATTAGATTAGTGGAAGAAGATCAAGAAGCCAGACCAGCCATCATGCCCTAGAAACCCTTGTTTTTAGGGGTTTGGTAAAAGTCCATTGTACAGACATAGTTGACACTAGAGACCTAGAAAATCTTTAAGGGGAAGAAAAACTCACAAATAATATGTGCTTTTTTTCTAGGTTTGTTAAGGGGTTTTAGGAGGAAAATCACATTTTTAGTGATTAGGAGGGCTAATAGGCCTAAAAAGGCTACAAGGCCTAAAAGAATTGATTTTGGAACTTGATTGGAAAATGGGTGAAGGATCCACAAAATTGAATCCATAGATGTTGGATTAGAACTAAGGGGAGTTCGGAAACCTATCCTTAAGAAGTTGACACCATTGGAGTGGTAGGAGGCTAGTGAAGCCATGGATGTAAGAAAGCTATGGAGGAGAGAATAGAGAGGAGTTTGAAGTTGGTGGGAAGTTCCTAGGGAGTTGGGGGATTAGGAAAGAATCCTCTAATTAGGGTAGAGAAAGAGACCCTAAGAAAGACCAAGTGAAGGTATTGGAGAGAGATAGAAGGCTCTAGGAGAGGAGCTCCCCATCAGGGAGTATAGTAGATAAAGGAGTATTGTGTATATAGCTAAAGATATGATATACAGTATAAGGACATAATATCAGTATACTTAAAGTTTTTGTGCTAAGTCAAAGTTTAGTAACTTGGCCACATTCCTTTGTTTCCGTTAATGAAAAAGGGGTAGATTGTTGGCAATTTGAATCTACTGAGATTATATGACTATTTTTGTGTTGTCATTATGGAAAAAAAGTCATATGGAGTTTTGACAGTCAGTTCACAAACCTTGAAGATCAAAATCGGTTAAGTATAAAAGACAGAACAAAATAGAGATATACTGTTGATCAGAACACCAGTGTACGTGTGTACAAACAAGTTATGGTATGCACCTTTGGACTTAAGCTTTTGGATATGTTTTTATGCTTAGTCTAAACACGCATGGTCAGATATGATAGTAAGGAGAATTTATAGCAAGTTTAAGTGCCACTAGCAGTTTAGCGAATAGAGCATGGAGCCGACTATAGTTTTTGAGTAGTGTGTAATAAATCATTTTTTAATGGCTATGTGCCTATCGTAATATGTTCTTAATAATGTTTTTATCACTCATGTAAACATGCTCAAGCCAATTAATTTGGATGTGTTGTGAATGTTGGTTTTTGGCCAACTAAGTTTTAGTTCAATTGCGTCTATTAATGCATGTATATATACTTGATATACATTTTTGCATTGGAAAAGAAGTATGAAGATAGTAGAGAAGAAATATGTGAAGAAGAGAACTATGTATGAAATCAGTATGAGATAGAACTATACAAGAGGTTAGAGCATCAATGCACAAACAAAACTTATTAGACAGTAGTGTCATAACAATAGTTCACCTTTTAGATATTGTGTGTATCTATTCTCAGGAGGTTGTATCCTTCTTCTTATTGAGTAGTGAGCTCTAGCATTGTGTCATCCACCTTTAACAGGGTTTGTAAAAGACTCTTAACAAGGTCATTATACTCAGCATTGTAATGACTACTCCTAACAGGGCAAAGGAACTCTAACAAGTTCATAAGAAGTGCAATTATTTGTGGGTACTAATTCCCACCGGGGTTTTTATCTGGTCAAGGTTTCATTGTAAACATATCTTGTGTTATGTTTTATGGTTGATATTCTTTGATTAATAAAATTTTTATCTATTTATTGGGCTAAGTTTCAAGTCGCTAAAATATAATAAATTATTGAACACTGGTTCACTCCCCCTCCTCTCAGTGTTCCCATTCCTAACAATATATATATCTTTTCTCTTTACCAAGTCACCTCTCTTAACCAAATATTACATATTCGGCTCTCAATACAAAATACATTTAATAAAACAAATATCAAATGCATAGTCGGCGCTCTTACATAATCAAATCATAGGTTATCAACAATCATAATCCAACACCGATTGCCAGGAGTCCACGACATACTCTTTAAATCATTGCTTTTGTCCAACTGCTTTGTATCACTGTTCTGTTGTAGTCTTTCTGTCTTCAAATCTCTCTCACTTGCTGTAAACATTATAAAAAAAAGGGTCTTAGGTGGAGGTCACATATACCCCATACTATCTTCCTCCAAGCTTGCTTTCCTTAACTCATCAATCTCGATCTTCAATACCCAAAATACCTTTGTATCTCTGCTTCTGTACTTAGTCAATTTCAGAGTCCCCAAAACTTAAATTTACAGGAATCGATCTGTGACCCAAATGTGTTGCCATAAATGAAAACCAAAAAGTGAGCCACATCATGCAAAATAGATCACTTGCCAACATTTACTTGATGCAAGGATCATTGGGACCACACCAATAAGCAAAAATCAAAAGAAAAGCATATGAAATTCACTGATAACAAAAAAATCCAAGAAAAAGATCACCAAGCATTTAGTCTGTATAAGTTGTTGATGTTGGTGTTGAGAAACACTACTATGTTTGTTTGTGTGTTATTTGTGCAAATTTTGTAGTGTTTGTCTGATGTGTGTTGAAAAAATAGGTTTGTCTGAAAGAGAGTGTTGAGAAACACTGTTTGATTAAGGTATTTAGAAACACCAGTGTGTCAGTGGAAAATTGTCTAGGTGGCTAGAAGAACATGATAGAAAATGAGAGGCAGGACAAATGACAAGGTATGTAGATGCATGAACTAGGGTGCAACCCTAGGACTCAAGAGCATGATCGATTCCAAATGTAAGAGGTCAACTTTACTATTTGCGCCAGGTCAAGATAGTCAAGCGATGCGTTGATAGATGGAACACTGATTACAAGTGATGTCTGTTTGCCAGGTTTTCACCACTTGGCAGAATTTCTATTTTTTCTACCAAGGTGCATGTTTCCATGTTTTCACCAAGACACTTTTCATGATTTCATGATTTTTTTGTTCTTTTTTTTCATTTTTTACTTTTCTTTTTTCTTTTTTGATTTTTTTGATTTGATACATCAAGGCGCATGTTTCCAGGTTTTCACCAGGATGATTATTTTTTTAGGACTTTTTCCAAATGTTGTTAACTTTTTCTGCTTTTTGTTGTTTTTAATATTTTTCAGGATCATATATGTATGTACATGTTGCTAGCCACAAAGAATGCCTCAAATCACTAGTACATTTGACCCCAAAAAATGAGCAACATTCCCGACCAAGCATTAAAAAGGTTTTGCTTGGTCGGTTGATAGAAGGAAGAATTTAAATTTTTTTTTTAATTCATTCCCATGTTGGTCAGAATTTGGATGACAACCACAACATGTCGTAATTACGATGAAACGGGCATATAGCTTAAAAAGGACATTTTCATTATGTTTCATTTTGTACATACACTTAGATCATGGAGAAAGGATTTTGTAAGGACTAGGGCATCTCTTGACTTGAGAAAATAATTTGTTGTGTTATGTTTGGCTGATTATTAATTCATTTATTTGTTTGTTTAGGGTTTGGGTAAATTGGGAGATTGGTAGCTCTGCAGCACCATGATATCAAGCTCATTGCAGTGAACGATGAGTGCCCCTATGATGACATTATTTTGCCATTAGTATACTCAGAGGAAAAACACAGTCAGAAAGAATTACCGGTAGATAGTAGGCATCACCACCGAACCATAAGGAGTACCGGTGTAATGCAAGCATACCCGATAGCACAAAGAATTTTTGAGAAAAATGCTAAGTATAAATGTGACAAGCTTCACCGGTGAACACAAGCATTACCGGTGAATACAAGCATTACCGACAACACAGTTTATAGAATCAACCCGACAGGAACAAACAAGCATACCCGATGACATGTTCAAGAAGGAACACCGACAATCAAGAAAATCGACCATCAGAACCAACAGACAGATCAAGAACCTGCAAATTATGGATCTGAGTTTTACACGTCGATTAAAGCAATGTAAATCTATTTATAGAGTTTTATTTTTGTTTTAAATCATATTAGATGGTCATGCATGCTTTATGTA
>MU224367.1:356345-381573 GCA_018584345.1 Thuja plicata
TAAGAGAAAGCTTAAGCACTAAAGAGTAATAAAACAACTTAACTAATTAAATCAACATGATTTAATTAATAAGTGATTACTCTAACACCCCCCTTAAGCGAAGCTCAGGAGGTAAGCTAACCTAGCAGAACTATGAAAGAAGGAAAAAAATGGGTCCCGGGAACAAGGTATGGTCAGGTACCCAAGTACAAAAATCTCTGTAAAGAGGAGAAATAGAGAAAACCACATGGGAAAAACCCTAGTCTAAAATGAGATGAAGCCTAGAGAAGGACTGAAGAAGCCTCCAAACTAGAGAATGTCCCAGAAAATAGGAACAAATAAGGAACATGTAGAACACCTCTGAAGTAAGAAGCTGCAAACACTGTCGAAAAGTAACTGCTGGAACCTCCACTTTAATAAAACATGATTAGGTAGAGAAGACTGTAAACAAAGCCTGAAGATCTAATCAATCAAAGATGGAAGAATGCCTCCAAACAAGAATGAAAGAAGAGTGTCCATATGGTAACTGATCCATCTCACCGAAATGCATAGGTACCCATCCACTGCATCCACCTAGTACATAGGAACAAATACTGAATACATAGATCACTTCATCAAACCAAGGAAGCATTAGAACCAACATGATATACCCCCCATAATGTAGAGTATAGAGAGGTATGACAGGTACACTGAAAAAGATTGCCAAGAAACATTGCATGATGAAGAACGTATAAGCACAAATAAAGTATGTGTCGAGGATGATCAGTCACTGACACACATGAGGCTAATGTCGTGGAAGGGACACTCACTTGACAAAGGTATATGGAAAATAAAGCAAACATCAAACCCCCCCATGGTACTTTATAATGTAGTGCGAGTAAAATAGAATCTCAAGCATGCATCATATGTCACTTTATCTCAGTGTGTTTGCATAACAAGCTACAGAAAAAGATGTATACAATGTTCAGAAAAGGAAATGATCCCAGGAACTGAAACATCCAAGATATCTACCAGAGTGTCATAAAGCAAAAAATTGAATACATAGATACAAGGAGCAAAATTTGGGTGTGAGACCCATAGAAGAAGAAAGGGAATGAAAGTAGCTTTTCGACACCATGCGGAAGTCGAAAAAAAAAGTTCAGAGGAGCGAGAGATAGTGACTGGAGTACAAATTGGAACCCTGAATTTGACTGGAAAAAACTCCTTCAAGATAGAAAAATCAAATAACCAAACTAGAAAAATCAGAAAGGTCTCGGAACCAGCTTTTTGTCAATATCTCGTTTGGCGAAAAATGCCTCTATTTGCTCAAGTTATGAGTAAAAAACCACCAGTAGGTCAAAAACCAAATGATCCAAAAGAACCTCAGCCAAAATTGGTGGAGCCCGGCTAAACTGGCAAAAAACCTCCAAAAAGGGATTGCCTCCAGATTTCTCACCAAAATGGCAGAAAAAAATATTATTTTTTTAATGAAAAGAATAATAAAAATAACAATTGTTTTTTGGAAAAAAAACAATTAAAAAACAACATGTATTTTTTTAAAAAAAACATAAAAAAAAAGTATATTTTTTAAGAAAAAAACACAAAAAAAATATTTACATATATATTTTTTAATTTTAAAAAACATGATTTTTTTTTATTAAAGAAAATAACATAAAAAAAAAAACTTTATATTTTTTGTTTTAAAAAAATAGGGTTGTCATTTTCCCTCGCCTCCATACAATTGGATGGCACGGAAATTGAGGTGGCACGAAAACTGAGGTGGCAGGGAAATTAAGGCAACATAGAAACTGAGGCAACACAAAAACTGAGGTAGCACAAAAAATGAGGTGGCATGGAAATCAAGGTAGATTTTTGCCTCGTAAAGCGTGTCAAGGGTCGTGAATGTAAAAAATAGGGCCCAAATTTCAACTGTGTCTAAAATGGACAAAATGTATATGAAATTTTAGTTTCTTGGGTCTTCTGAATGCGATGGTGAGGTCTGTTTGGGCCCAAAATGCTCCAAAAAAAGTGTCACCCACAGATTGAAGATAAAAACCCCAAAAAAGCTAAAAATTTCCCCTTCAAAAAATCCAGAACAAGCAGCAGTAGAGCGACTCTAATACCATGAAGGATCTGAGAAATACTGATCCGATTATGCCCAAGAACAACTGCATGCAAAATACCTATTACAGAAAGAAAGCATAAAGAAGGAAAAAGCTGAAGAACTTAGAAGCTCAGAGGAACTCGGAAAGAGTAGAGCAAAAATATATTATGAATTAATGAACAATAATTACAAGTTCAAACTTAAAAAGGTGAACGAAACCCTAAAAGGTAAAAGCTAGGTTGCACATTAATAATTAATAAAAGAATTAATTATTAATGCACCTAAGAGAAAGCTTAAGCACTAAAGAGTAATAAACAACATGATTTAATTAATAAGTGATTACTCTAACAAGAATTTCATAAACAAATGATAGCAATCTAGATTAATGCTTTCATTTGCAGCCTTGATATATATAGTTTAACCCTCATTATTTTTATTTTTTCTTCTTAAAAACTAGATCTTGCTCACAGATGGTTGCATTCTTCTAATATCGTACCATAATTCCCAATTTTTGTCCTAAGCCCGCTTCCTTAATTATCTTGTTACTATCAATACATAATAAAATCTTACAATTTATGCCTTTAGAAGTGGTATATTAAGTATAACATAATAATTTTATTGGAGAACAAAAATAAATAACTTACCCCTTTGCATCCAATATAATCAACAACTTGTCCACTGATTATTCGTGTATTGAACCATCATGACGAATGAAGGTAAATATAGAGATCTAAGTAACTAGTATCTCACTATCATGAGGCATGTATTTGATCCTTTTTTAAAAATCTTGGTCATTATTTGTGTTACTTTTGTCCTCATATGTTCATTGTATTTTTTCTCTTCATTTATAAAAGCTATGACCGCTGCCCTCAAAATAGTGCTATATTGTTCTTAACCAAAAGAAGTACTATAAATATGAAAGACAATGTGAAGATGTCATTGAAAGTGTTGAATAGTCATATGGAAAAAGGAGAAGAAAAGAC
Organism: Thuja plicata; assembly: GCA_018584345.1. Taxonomy (NCBI): domain Eukaryota; kingdom Viridiplantae; phylum Streptophyta; class Pinopsida; order Cupressales; family Cupressaceae; genus Thuja; species Thuja plicata. The sequence goes on from MU224367.1 coordinate 359,391, forward strand.
ATTGATTTCATGGAGATCACTATTACAAATATATGAAGAATATTAAGATATCAAGCATTTTTTAACAATAGTAGAGAAGATAGAGTGCTCACTTTTTGTCTTTAAAAAAGATCATTCATTATTAGGAGAGGATTTCAATGATAAATAATAGAGATAAAATAAAAAGTTTTATCAATAAGTAGTGATGTCAATAGAAAAAGAAGAGGGAGAAGTGACATAATCAGTACCACGAGAAAAAGTGATAGTGAGAGCTATGTTTTAGTCATTATTATGCATTTGAGAAACAAAAGACTAAATAAAAAATGATTACAATGACATTAAGGGTCACTAAAATTACCATGAAGAGATTAGGTTGAGAACATTGACTATAAGAAAAAAAAGCATTATTTAGGCATTTTAAAAAGTCATAGGGAAGATATCTAGAGCCTAGGGGGTTTGACAGTCTAATGAATAGTGATGGAGCACAAAATTATATTCTTGTTACAATATATTGAAGATATCAATGAAAATTAAAGTTTATTATTGTTACAATGTATATAGACCAATGATAAATATTAAAACATTGACAAGTTTACAAAGCTAAGCCTTGATGGAAGCAAAAAAAAGCTTGTATGCTAGTATTATTGAGGATAGAGTTTCAAGTGTCAATCAAGGCAATAACACAAGAAGGATTTTTAATATGGGAGGTGTTAAGCTTGTAAGGTAGTTGGTTCATCCTGCAGTTAACTTTAGATCAAGAAAAAGAGTAAAGGATGGGAAAGTGGTATGCTAGTGTAGTAGAATAATTAACATTTACACAAGCACCATTGGATTCTTGCACCGACCGTAGATTGGGAGAGACATATAACCTATCCATTCTACTAGATTTCCTATCCTCTCCAAATTTTCAATTGGACCAAGTAAACCAATTATGAGTACAAGATGAGAATTGGTTGTCGATTGGGTCTAAGAATCTAATGGTTTTTCTATAATTCAACTATTTGTCAATTTCTTTACTACTTAGTCAATATGACTATTCCAACTATGATCAACAGAGCATTCCACCATATTGAAATCCCCTCCTACCATCCAATCTGCATTAGGTAGATTATTGACCATCTAGTCCCATAATTGACACTTTTTTGCATTATTAGTGTATAAGTAAATTTGTAGCATTTAGTAAATGATGAATACCTAATCATCATGTACATGTAAGATTATGAGTCTATATCAAGAGTATTAATTTAAGCAAGGTCATTTTGTAAATATATGATTTTTAATTTTATTTTGAGTTTGGTATAATTTTGAATATTAAGAAAATCAAATTTTGTTAGCATTTTGAGTTAGATATCATCATTCAAATATATGTTTTCACTTATAATACACCAATAAATCCTCTCATGGAGATGAGGCTACTGACTTGTCATAACTCCAGGTACTTCTCCACTACGTACTTGGCTAATGGGATCCCACAAGGCATGTAGGAGGAATCTCCGTGGCCAATACATTCAAAAAATATGAAACTTTAATAAATTGAAGTGAATTGTATAAATATGAAGAAGTGAAGTAAATTGGATCTACTTTACTAGTCTTTGCTAGTACAATTCAAGTCTTCCTACCCCTATTGCTTGGAGTTTCCACACCAAATCCCTACACCTTTAAGTGCTTCAATATTTACTCACCAACTCATCAATTTTGTGTCCCCATAACCCTTCACTGAGTTGATCATTGCTTCATGCTTCTCCTTATGGTGATGCACCCTTATGCACCCAAATGTACCTTCTTCAAAAAAATCCACTCCAATCTCTTCCCAAGCCTTTGAGTCCTTCAAACATGTCAATTAGATCCCATTAACACCCTACAAACCAACCAAAACAATGTCTTAGATCAGTTCAACCCAAAAGTTCAAAACTGTCCAATTAGCACTATTTTCACCAGTCTTGACTGAACACCATTTCGGATTTTGTGACTAAAATTTCCAAAGGACCTATCAAGGCAGTCATTTAATCTTGCTTAGAATGCTTGGGTAGAACTTTTCCCAAGAGGATAGATCTAAACAACATTCTAACTAGTATATGCTCGGGCACAACCAAAAACCAATGGTACTTTTTCTAAACCACATATGCATTAGATGACCATTGTATTAAACCTCCAAGCCATTGTCTTTCTCCTTGTAACAAAACTATTTTATTTTCTTCAACTTGGCATCTCCTGAATAGCTTTGTTTTATCTTCTGCTTTAATATTGGATTGTGGTTCTAGGTCATTGTAAGACATCATTTTGGAATTTCCTTGACTTGTATAACTCACGTATGCCTCTATCTTCTCTTGAAACCACCTAGTGAGTATTTGGGTTCTTTAAACTACCTCTTCAAGATGATATCATGTTTGTGTCACAGTAAGCTAACTCTTCTGGAGAAATTTCACTACTACATCTGATTCTTGACACTGTTATCAATCTTTACTTCATGATTTGAGCAGATCATTATCCTTATTTTCTTTCTTCTTTCATCCTTTTGGTCATTTCCACTATCTTGTGCTTGTGTCACCCTACTATGATATTCCTCATGGTAGTTCACCTCTTGCTGCTACATTTAAATGTATTATAGACTTTGTCACAATTTTGAGATCATGTCACTATCTCATCCTCAATGTATAATCTCTATGCATTAAATCTTACAATATTTATCATTGCTTCACTGTTTCTAGGCTTTTAGTGATTAACTACTACAAATATTAGAATTAAAAGGCCCTAGAAACCCTCATCATAATATTAGAAATTTCAATTTCTCAAAACAAAATATGCACTGTGAACCTTAAAACAATGAATGGTCCCTTGAAAAAAATAGATTCGATATCTTGAAGGAAAAATCATAACACCAAACAACATATACATCTATCAAAATTCTGGGTATTTGTTCCAACATAGTGAATGTGTGATCATTTATGGAAGAAGAAATAGATTTTAAGACCATGCATTGATAGTTAAATCTTCATTGCAGAGGCACACAATATGAAGTCGTGACACTAAAAACCATTTGGAAAACCCATCAGACCATGCAAATAGAATTTAAGGAAATATGCTAATGTGCCAGGGTTTGAAAGAATTTGATCAAGACCCTACCTTCCTCCATGAGTTTTATTTCCCTCGTATATGAATCTGTTGCCAACTATGAGAAAAAAAAATTAGCTTCTATGATTGCAAGCATGTTGTTGTGAACCAAAATTTACTACACTATCCATATATATTGCTTCTCTCATCCTTAAGGTCATCGTTACCAATCAAGATTCTATTTCTACGCATGAATTTACATTTTTATATTATTATTGCTGCTCTTGGTGAGAAAATCACTACATCTACAAAGAATCTGCCAAAACCATGAATGCATGCATGGGCTTCAGAGACTGGATATCTTTTTCCTTTCTTGGTTTTGGAAATTTCCATCCACGGGTTGTATTGCACAGTTCTATAAATCATGATGAGGTTTCCCTCCCAAACTCATACTAACAAAGGCCATGTGATATTTTAGCCTCCCTTTCTTTCTTTTACAAAAAAAACATTACCATTTTGAATACTTTAATAAAGAAAGGATTGCTAATAGGTCCCTTCTTCATAATGAATACTTTAATGAGACTTTGAAATAACCAAGGGCATGGGGTTCATTTTGAAACACAAGGCTGACTTAGGATCTAGGTGAAATATTTTTCCCAGGAAGGGGAGAAATATTTAACAAATCCTTTATGACCATCTTCACTACTAAACTGTACTCTAAGACTACATTTCCTTAACAATAGATGCATTTCTTTTGTTGGCTATCTTACTCTCCATTTTGAAAAAATCACTATTTACAACATTCATGATCTTACACTTCTAATGTTGAGGTTCCTCATTTTTTTAATAGTTTTTTTCTCTAATCATTTCTTGTCATTATTCTATGAGGGTATTTATAACAACAACACTTCTATTTTACATCACTATTTGGTGTAGGAGCACCTTGTCTACTTGATGACTCAACAAGGCCTTTAATTTATTTTTTTAATGTTTTTTTCTTGGTTTTAGTGTTTTTGATGAGATAATAAGGTCCTAAGGACCATTTGTATTCAATTCAAATTAGGTGTATTCATTTGTAAGGCATTGGAAGCCAATGAGCTCTTGTAGGACTATATGGCCCTTAATGGTCTAATCACATCAAAGTGTTAAAAGTATTCCTAATGAGGTAAAAATGGTTTTAATAAGTCATTTTGGGTTATTTTTAGAGTGTCTAAGGTGAAAGTGGGAGTTTTTGAGTCATTTGTTAAAGTTTGGAGCAAAGTTGTCCATTGAGTGCAAATGTTACCATTGGGTTGACGTTGTCACCAAGGCTATTCATCATGCAATAAGGCCTTTTGGCCTATTTTATGAATTTATAAGATGAACTAGAATCTTGTGAAGTCATTTACACAGTTTTAGTAGGGATGTGTCATAAATAAAAAATTTTAAAACTTGCAAAAGGTTTCTTAGCAACTTTTGCAAGTTCTCTTTACAAAAACTGTAGTTTTGTATACTCCAATGGTATCCCAATTAAAAATATAGTTAGGGGACATTGGAGATCAATTATGAGTTTAAAAATACTCAAAAACTTAGAGAAAGGGTTGTTGATCAAAATTTGTAATAGTAAGTTTAATTGTTTTTTTTGTCATATTTGATGTTTGATTCCCAACACCGCAAACCCAACACAGATGCATGTTGATGTATTTTTATTGTTTGGCACAATATGAAAAATTTCATAGGAATATATTGTTTGTGACTTTGGAGTGATAACAACATAGTATAATTCATTATCATATTCATCTATGTAGCAAGTTACCAAGAAGGATATGGCCTGCTCCCATATGTTATTAGACTGGAAGTTCTATGGAGCAATGAGATTTATTATGTTCTTGGTGCAGGACACCTCCCTATTTAATGTTTTGGTGTTGTTTAAGTTTGTTGTAGGGGTTTGTGTGTGTGTTAGAATAATACCAAAGGGGTTGGATACAATGGTAGTTTAACTTCATGTTTGTAAGGGCCTTAGTGCTCATTAGGTGTTTTGGGTCATTTTGGCTTCAAATTGTTAAAAGTTTCCATTTGTGTGCAATGTGGGTTAGAAGCATGTTTTAGGACCCTACATATCCTATTCAGGGTCTTATAAGTCAACATCAAACATCGAGTTGACAAACAAGGTCAAAATACTCAAAATACAAAATGTTGCTAGCAACTTTGAAAGTTGCTCGAGCAACTTTTTGCAAGAATTGAAAAAATGTAGTTAGAAATAATGTAACTACCCCATGCTTGGTATATGAGCATGGATTTGATGCTTTGAGGAGGTTAATAAGATTTTGGTTTGAAACAATTAATTCTGACACCTTTGTACGGATGACTGTATCCACATTTGCATAATCTGCACTGTATCTTTGCTACTGTATGACTGTATAGGGATTGGCATAGCTGATTGGGATCCATGAAAGTGTAGTGTTTTCTTTTAGCTTCTATATGAAATAGATATTTTGTTTTTTAGTTCAGTAGGTGTTAATTTACAATTTTTTGAAGGTCACTACTCTGACAGAGACAAAACAATGCTACCTAGCTAGAAATGGCTCTAACCTAAAATCCCTTTGCTGGAATTGATTGAAACCATGGGGGAAGTAAGGTTAGGGTTTTGGTTTTATTTTTGGTTGTTTCAATGGATTTCTTAGGCCAAAATTGAATCCCTATGGCTGACTGGTGAAACCAGGTGAGCCAGGATAGGGAGAAGAAAGAATTTGATTGACCACCCATGACCTTTTGGGAAGGACTTACTGGCATTAGTAGGTGCCCTAGATAGTATTATAAAAGGATTCAAAGGTGGAAGGAGGGGAATAAAAGGTTGGAGACAAGTTTAACAATTTTTCATGCTGACTGGTCCAAAAGCTTAATTAATAAGCTATAATCTAGGGCATGCAAGAAATTTGGGTTTTGGGTGCTTTCAGAGGTTAAGATTTTGGATTCTGACAGGGTTGGGTGATGTCTTGAAGATTTTAAAGTTTTTTTGTGGATTCATTTGGCCAAAATCGGTGAAAATAGACCTAATAGGATTTTAACAATTAGGCCTCCTAGTGAATTAGTGACCAATTGGATTGGTAAAGGGTCTTAGAGTATTGGGATGGGTGCAGAATGACCAAAAATAGGTCAGGAAGTATGGTAGGAGTATGGGAGAATGTGTGAGAAGATCCTAGGTAGAGGATTGGCAATCTAGGTGGAGTTTTAGTGGAGGAAGCTAGGCTTTTGGTTAACTAGTTGGACTAGTTGAGCTTAGAAATCTTGGAGTCTTCTAAAAACCAAGTATACCTTGGAGGAGAATTTGGTAGAGAGGGTCTTGGAGATCCTAATTGGAGGAAGATCCAACAAAGAACAACTATTTGATGGTTGGATTGGTCAAACAAGCACCTAGGAGTGAGGAAAAGCTCTAGATTGTCAAACCCTTTGCATCAGAGTGGTATCAGAGCTAGAATAGCTTGAAGATTGTGTATGTCTGAAGGGCAGGAGAGTCAAGAGGTTGGCAACATGCCTCCTAAGGAAATGAGTAGGGATGCCATATTGGAATTGGTACAAAGCCTCTATGAGAAGGCTAGTGTGTCTGAGACAAAGGGCAAGAAGAAGATCACAGAATGGGGAGATGAGAGTGATGGGGATGAAAGTCAGACAGAGGAGTCATCAAAAAAAGGAAAGGAACCTGAGATAGATAAAGAATAGAAGATATTCCTAGATGCTTTCAAGTCCTTAAACAAGGATAGTATGGAACACATACCTTATTATTGTGGTAGTCTGAATGGAGAAGAGTTATTGGATTGGCTTAAAGCCATTGACAACCAATTTGATTACAAGGAAATCTCAGAGGAGAAGATCTTAGAATAATAGACCTTTTGGGTTATTAATTAAATCATTTTGATCTAATTACTAACTCACCTATTCACTCTAAGTTGCTTAAGCCAACCTTAGGGTTTCCCTTTTTAGGATTTCGTGATTCCTTTTTAAGGAATCACGTCTTTGTATTTCATAACGGAGATATTGTTCATAATAGATTATTCTTTTGAATGTGAACATGATGCCTCTTATCTTTTGGCCTCCATAGTTTTCTTATGTTTCCGTTCTTTTGCTTCTTCCATGTGACAGGGGTTATGCATGCAGGTGTTCTTGGTAGATTAATTTTTCATCTAATCTAACATGGTATCAGAGCCATCCTGTGGCTCTTTGTTCATGTTTTGTTGAAGTCTTTTAGAAGCAGGAGGTTTTCTAGTTTTTAGAGTTTTTTTTATGTGGATTTAGAGGTGGGCTTTGTTTCTAGGCACTTTGGGCTCAAACGAACATCTCCATTGAGCTTAGAGCACCCAAAAACCCTAGAATCCATATAAAACTTGTCCATTTTGGACAACATTGGCTCGGAGGCAAAAAAATTTGGTTTCCAAGGCTGTACGGGCACAAAAACTGAGAAAAAAATTTAAAAAAAACCTTTTTTTAAGGTTTTTTGCGTTTAACTTTACCACGGCCAATGCATTTGTAAAGGCGCCACTGCTGGGCCACCACGACCTACTCCACCCTGCCCCACCACCGCCCGGCCCCTGCCGACCACCGACTCTGCTCCACCGCTGTCGGCCCAGCACCGCACCAGCTCCACTGTCGACCCTCCTCCACCCGGCTCCACCGCTCTGGCTCCTCTGTCGCCCTGCGCACCGCCCAGCAGGCTTTTAGCCCTACGGGCCCCTCTTTGCCTAACGGCTATCACTTTAGTGACCAAGGGCTCTACCCTCAACCCCCTGCGTGCACCATATGCCTAGGGGCTCAGAATTTTAAGCCCCAGGGGCTTGAAAAAAAATTTGGAGCTCTTTTTTCCCTCTGGTGATGTTTTTTCTCTATCTGGAGAAAACGAAGGCCTTTTTCTGACTTCTTTATATCATCGGAAAGCTCTTTCTGAGCTCTTTTTGATGATGGAGGTTGGGGTTTTGGGTTCTACCATTCTGATAGTGTTTCTTTCTATCAAATTCTGATGTTTGTGTTTGCCTTCTGGGAGCCATATCTTGCTCATTCGGACTCCTTTTTCAGCAAACCAGATATCATCAGAAAGCTGGTTCAGTGTGTTTTCAGTGGTAGGGGCCTTTTCTCCAGATTCTGCTCCAAGTTCTATCTCCTTCGAGTTTTGCACTTTTGCACTCTGGCAGATTACTTGGGTTCTACAAGTCCTGGCGTATCTTCCTCTATTCCTCTAACTCACTCTTCTTTCTGACTCCCTGAGCATTATATACTTCTCATCTGTAGAATCCCTTTTTTCTGTAAATGCACTAAGATAAAGTGCCCGCTTCTGCATATCTGGGATTTTGAGCGCCTTTGTTTGTTTGTTTGTACTCGCACTTAGTTATAAAGTGCCATGGGGGGGTTATGATTTTTTTGCCTTATATGCTCATCCACCTTTGTCAAGTGAGTGTACCTTCCATGACATTTGCCCCATGCTGTGTGTCTAGTAGATCATTTCTTCTACTTTGACACCACTCTTTATCATGTGCTTATACCTTCTTCTACACTGGGTCTTCCTGATTCTTCTTCTTGCAGTTGTTTCTGGCATTGCATTTCAGTTTTCCTGTCACCTCTCCCTGTTCAACATTATGGGGGGGTTCACCTGTTGGTTCTATTGCTTCCTTGGTTTGGTTGAGTGATCTACATATTTAGTTTTTGTTCCTATGTACTAGGTGGATGCAGTGGCTAGGCACCTATGCATTTCAGTGAGATGGATCATCTACTATATACACACTTGTTCATTCCTACTTTTGGAGGTCACCTCTTTGATTGATCAGCTCTTCAAACTTTTTCTTCTCTACCTGGTCATGCACTATTTCAATGGGGGTTCCAGCAGTTACTTCTAACAGTGTTTGTAGTTTCATGCTTCGGAGATGCTATAAATGCTCTTTCTTGTTCCTTTATTTGGGACTTTTTTCCTAGATTGGAGGTTCTTTTTCCTTCATCTAGTTCATGTCTTTTTGGGGTAGCGTTTTTCCCACTAGGTTTTCTCTATTTCCCCACTTTACAAAGATTTCTTGTTCTTGGGTACCTGATCAGGCCTTTGTTGTCGAGACTCATCTTTCTTGCTTTCTGTAGTTGTCTCCTAGGGTTTTGGTTCTCCCTAAGCTTATCTTAAGGGGGGGTGTTAGAGTAATAGAACTTTTGGGTTATTAATTAAATCATTTTGATCTAATTACTAACTCACCTATTCACTCTTAGTTTCTTAAGCCAATCTTAGGGTTTCCCTTTTTAGGGTTTTGTGATTCCTTATTAAGGAATCACCTCTTTTTATTTCATAACGGAGATATTGTTCATAACAGATTATTCTTTTGAATGTGAACATGATGCCTCTTATCTTTTGGCCTCCATATTTTTCTTATGTTTCTGTTCTTTTGCTTCTTCTATGTGATAGGGTTATGCATGCAGGTGTTCTTGGTAGATTATTTTTTCATCTAATCTAATAGAAGAGGGTTAGCTATGCTAAGGCTAGGCTCAAAGGATCTGCATTGGTATGGTGGAATATGATGTAGGATGTTAGGGTAAGCAGTGGAAAGAAAAAGATAGTTTCTTGGGAGAAGATGAAAATCAGATTGAGGGAACAATTCTTGCCTACTGATTATGAAATCCAAATATATCAAAGGCTACAAAATCTAAGACAAAAAGAAATGTTAGTGAGTGTGTACACAGAGGAGTTCCATAAACTAAGCCTAAGGGATAGAAGGCAAGAAGATGAAATGGAGAAGGTAGCCAAGTATCTCAATGGGCTAAGGCAAGGGATACAAGATGAGATCAACATGATAGCTCCTGGCAATATGCACAAATGTTTCTAATTGGCCTTTAGAGTAGAGGATAAGGCTAGAAGGAGGAATGATTTCCATTAGAGAGGAAGAGGTGGCAGCAATAATAGAGGGTTCCAACGAGGAAGAAGTAACTTTGGTAGGGGACAGATCCCTAATAGACAAGAAGACAATCAGTCCATGGATAATGGTGGGGGAAACTAGTATAGAGGATCTTTCTAAAGGGGAGGATACCAAGTTAGAGGACCACCAAGAGGTAGGTTCCAACCCCAAGGGAGATCTAACTCAGTCTTCACTTGGAGATGCTATAATTGCAACCAAGTGGGTCACACAATGTGCAGGTTTCCTGAAACGACTTCCTCATATTCAATGGGGGATAGGAGGCATTAATTGGTGCAGGAGGATGACACCCAAAGTGTTACTTCTCCCATCTCCAAGGCAGGGCCAGTATTGGATGGAGAGAACTTGATGTTAAGGAGAACCTTGTTGAAAGTTCCTAGCACTATAGAGCCACCATAGAGAAAGCACTTGTTTAAAACAACTTGTAGGTCTCATGGGAAGATTTGCAAAGTGATAGTGGACTCTGGATCCATTGAGAATATAGTATCCATAGAGATGGTGGAGAAAGTGAAGTTGATAAGGATACCTCATACTACACCCTATAAGGTTTCATGGTTGAATAAGGGTCAAAAAATAGTGGTAGATGAGAAAAATATGGTTGAGTTGAGATTGGAGAGTATAAGGACAAGGTCCTATGTGACATGCTGCCTATGGATGCATTCCATCTACTCCTAGGATGTCCATGGCAGTATGATGTCAAAGCAATACATGATGGGGAGAAGAATAATTATGTCATCACCAAGCTAGGAAAGAAGTTCCAAATGGATCCATTGCAAGAATCCAATGAAGAGAAGCATGTGGGGAAAAGTGTGATGTTATTGAGTGGGAAAGAGTTTCAAATTCCATGAAAAAGGAGAAAGGAGTCTGTTGTGTAGTAGTGATAAAACCAAAGGATGAAACTAAGGAGAAAATCAGTTTTCCACCAGAGATACAAGCACTGTTGGAAAAGTACCATAACATAGTAGATAATGGTTTTCCAAGTGTATTACCACCTATGAGGGAAGTGATTCATCAGATTAACCTCATTCCTAGAAAAAATTTTCCTAACAAAGTAGCATATAAGATGACACCAAGTCAAAATGCAGAGATAGAAAAACATATTCAAGATTTGTTGGATAAGGGGTTAATAAGGAGAGTTTGAGCCCATGTGTTGTGCCAATAGTACTTGAAACTAAGAAGGATGGAAAATGGAGCATGTGTACAGACTCCAAGGGTATAAACAAGATCAAAATCAGATATAGATTCCCAATGCCCCGGATAGAAGATTTGATGGACAATTTAGGAGGTTCTTGTTACTTTTCTAAGGTGGACTTGAAGTTAGGGTATCATCAGATAAGAGTGAGGCCTGGTGATGTGTGGAAGACAAATTTTAATACCAATGAGGGTCTGTATGAGTGGCTAGTAATTCCCTTTAGCCTAAGTAATGCACCTGGCACATTCATGAGGCTCATGAATGAAGTGCTAGCAGAGTTCATTGGTAAGTTTGTAATAGTTTACCTTGATGATATTTTGATCTTTAGCAGGTCCAAGGAGGAGCACATGAAGCATTTGGAGATGGTCTTAAGGAATCTACATCAGGAGAAGTTAATGATAAATCAAGAAAAGTGTGAGTTTCTCAAAACTGAACTAGTTTACCTTGGTTTTGTGGTTGCTAATGGATGTATGAAGATGGACCTTGACAAAGTTAAGTCCATTTTGGAATGGCCTACACCTAGGTCCATAGGGGATGTTAGGACTTTCCATGGGTTGGCCTCCTACTATAGGAAATTTGTGAGAAATTTTAGTCATGTGTGTGCCCCTATACTTAACACCATAAAAGGTGGAATCAAATGTAAGTTTGAATGGACAGTGGCAACAAACCAAGGGTTTGAAATGTTAAAGAAAAGGATTACAGAGCTACCTACTCTTAGGTTTCCTAACTTCAATCAGCTCTTTGTGGTAGAATTTGATGCTAGAAAGTTGGCTATTGGAGCAGTGTTAAGCCAAGAAGGACATCCTGTGGCTTTCTTCTCTAAAAATTTGAATGAGGCTAAAAAAAAGTATTCCACATATGACTTGGAACTTTATGCTATGGTTCAAGCCCTTAAGAAGTGGAGACACTACCTATTACCTAGGGAGTTCTTCTTCTACACTGATAACCATGCTCCAAGTTTCTTGAATGGACAAGAAAATTTAAACCAAAGGAACATGAAGTGGGTAGAATCATTGCAGGCTTATACATTTGTTATAAAGCACAAGAAGGGGGTTAGCAACAAGGTTGTAGATGCTCTTAGTAGAAGAGTACTCACAATCCAAGAGATACAACTGCAAAGTGTAGGGATGGATGATTTGAAGGACCTCTACAAGGAGGACAAAGATTTCAAAGAAGCCTATGATGCTTGTGTGAAGTTTTAGCAGGGTTTCAAGGTGGATTTTAGTGATTTTGTATTGTAGGAAGGCCTATTATTTAAGGGTCACCTTATGTGTATACCTTAGTGTTCAATGAGGGAAAACATTGTGAAGGAGAAACACCAAGACAGCTTGGGAGGCCACTTTGGAGTGGATAAAACATTGGATCAGATGCATAGGCATTACTATTGGCCTAAGATAAAGTCATATGTTAGGAGATTTGTAGAAGAATGTCAGATTTGTCAAAGGGAAAAAGGACAAAGCAGCAATAGTGGGGTGTATCAACCTTTATCTATACCCCAAAGGCCTTGGTAGTGCCTTAGTATGGACTTTGTTTTGGGGTTACCAAAGACACCTAGGGGTCATGATAGTGTGTTTGTGGTGGTAGACCATTTTAGAAATATGACACACTTCATTCCATGCAAGAAAACAAATGATGCTTCTCAAATTGCAAGTTTATTCTTTAGGGACATTGTGAGGATCCATGGGTTGCCCTTGAATATTGTAAGTGACAGGGATAGTTAGTTTGTAGGTCACTTTTGGAGGACCTTATGGAAGATGCTTGGAACAAACTTGTCTTTCTCTTCAACCTATCATCCACAATCAGATGGGAAAATAGAGGTAGTGAATAGGTCACTTTGAAATTTACTGAGGTGTTTGACCAAGCAACATGGACAATCATTGGATCACATCATAGGGCAGGCATAATTTTCATATAATGACTCCATTAATAGGATTACAGGTAAGATCCCCTTTGAAATAGTATATGGGGTCAATCCTAGAGGGATATTGGAGTTGAGGGATCTCAATTTGAGGGACAAAAGGAGTGCTCAAGGAGAGTCATTTGCTAAACAGATGAAGGAGCTGCATGATCAAGTCAATAAGACTTTAGAAAAGAAAGTGGATAAGTACAAATCCAAACCTGATCAAATTAGAAGATAATTATAGTTAAAGGTTGGGGATCTAGTACTAGCCTATCTCAGGAAGGAAAGGCTCCCCAAGGGTTAGCCTACTAAACTATTGAAGAAAAAGATAGGACCATTGAAGATTTTACACAAGTATGGCAAGAATTCCTATGAGGTGGAGTTACCTCCTGACTTGGTAATCTCACCCATTTTTAATGTTTGTGACATGTATCCCTACAAGGGACCAACACTAGACATAGGTCAATCCACTCTTGCAGATTTGGAGGATGATGATTGGATGAAAGACTTGCCTACCCCAAAGCCATTGCAATTGGAAAGTGTACTGGATTCTAAAGTGATAAAGAAGACAAGGAAGGGTAACTACAAGGAGTACCTCATCAAGTGGTAGGGACTACCTAAAGCTGAGGCCACATGGATGATATAGATGGACATTTTGAAACATGGGGTCACTATTGAAGACCTCCTAACTCAAGGGACTTGAGTTATTTTGTCCAGGGGAGTATGGTGTAGGGAACCTCCCTATTTAATGTTTTGGTATTGTTTAATTTTTTTTTAGGGGTTTTTGTGTGTGTTAGAATAATACCAAAGGGGTTGGATACAATGGTAGTTTAACTTCGTGTTTGTAAGGGCCTTAGTGCTCATTAGGTGTTTTGGGTCATTTTGGCTTCAAATTGTGAAAAATTGCCATTTGAGTGTAATGTGTGTTAGAAGTGTGTTTTAGGACACTACATATCCTATTTGGGGTCTTAGAAGTCAAAATCAATCATCGAGTTGACAAACAAGGTCAAAATGCGCAAAGTACAAAATGTTGCTAGCAACTTTGAAAGTTGCTCGAGCAACTTTTTGCAAGAATTGACAAAATGTAGTTAGAACTGATGTAAATACCCCATGCTCAGTATATGAGCATGGATTCAATGCTTTGAGGAGATTAATAAGATTTTGGTTTGAAACACTTAATTTTGACACCTCTGTATAGATGACTGTATCCACATTTGCATAATCTACACTGTATCTTTTCTACTGTATGACTGTGTATGGATTAGCATAGGTGATCAAGCTCCATGAAAGTGTAGTGTTTTCTTTCAGCTTCCATATTCAATAGATAGTTTTTTTTTTAGTTCAATAGGTGTTAAGTTGCAGGTTTTTGAAGGTCACTGGTCTGACAAAGACAAAACAGTGCTACCTAGCTAGAAATGGCTCTAACCTAGAATCCCTTTGGTGGAATTGACTGAAACCATGGGGGAAGTAGGTTTGGGGTCTGTAGATAGGGTTTTGGTTTTCTTCTTGGTTGTTCCAATGGATTTATTAGGCCAAAAGTGAAGTCCTATGGCTGACTGATGAAACCAGGTGAGCCAGGACAGGGAGAAGAAAGAATTTGATTGAGCACCCATGACCTTTTGGGAAGGACTTAGTGACATTGGTAGATGCCCTAGATAATCTCCTAAAATTATTCAAAGGTGGAAGGAGGGTAATAAAATTTTGGAGACAAGTTTAACAATTTTTCATGCTGACTGGTCCAAAGGCCTAATTAATAGGCCATAATCTAGGGCCTACAAGAAATTTGGGTTTTGGGTGCTTTCAGAGGTCAGGGTTTTGGATTCTGATAGGGTTGGGTGATGTCTTGAATAGTTTCAAGTTTTTTTGTGGATTCATTTGGATATTTTGGGAGCATTTGGCCAAAATCGGTGAAAATAGACCTAATAAGAGTTGAACAATTAGGCCTCCTAGTGAATTAGTGACCAATTGGATTGGTAAAGGGTCTTAGAGTATTGGGATGGATGCAAAATGACCAAGAATGGGTCAAGAAGTGTGGTAGGATTATGGGAGAATGTGTGAGAAGATCCTAGGTAGAGGATTGGCAATCTAGGTGGAGTTTTAGTGGAGGAAGCTAGGCTTTTGGTTAACTAGTTGGACTAGTTGAGCTTAGAAATCTTGGAGTCTTCTAAAAACCAACTATACCTTGGAGGAGAAGTTGGTAGAGAGGGTCTTGGAGCTCCTAATTGGAGGAATATCCAAAAAATAACAATCGTTGGATGGTTGGATTTGTCAAACAAGCACCTAGGAGTGAGGAAAACCTTTAGATTGTCAAACCCTCTGCATCAGTTCTTTAGCAGTGTAATTAAGTAATGGAAGAGTTCTCTATTTCTCAGACTTTTGTTATACTAAGTTGCTAGTTCAGGTTTGGATTTGGGATTTGAGTTTTCTATTGTGAAAATTTTTAACCCATATTTGGTACATCTAGCTATGATTGGATAATGTGTGTGTGTGTGTGTGTGTGTGTGTGTGTGTGCGTGTGCTAACTTGGCTGCATCTATTGTGCAATGTTAGGTTTACCAAAGTCATTTATATAGGTTTTTGGAGTGGCATTGTGGTTGCTTCTTATTTAAATGACCCAAGTGATAACTTTGATGCTCTCGATGAAGCTTATTGATTGCATTCACTATTTTTTAGTGATTTGACATGTATGATATACCATTTAATGATCAGTTACCTTTATCTATATTAATTGTGTTTTCAATTTTGTACATCTTATTTTACAAATTATTAGTTATCTTTTGTGATATCCCCAATATTTTTAAATCAGTTATAATTTTAAATTAAGTTTGACAAGGAGTTGACAAACCTTGTCTCCTGTACATAATTTGCATTTCTGTAAGAAAGAAATAAATTTTTGATTATTGAGGAGCTAGAAAATCACCATTTCATCCATCCACCATGTAGACAAAATGTTTATGATGCCATTTATGAGTGACCTTCATGATCACTTATAAATCTCACCGTAACATGTTGGCTATATGAGGGGTTGATGACTTTATTTGTTGAAGCCAGTCATCATCTTATAATCACCTTCATATTATGCATTTCATTCATGTAGTGACCAAGCTTCATTCTCATACTTTGCATTCATACATCCATTACTCTGCATTCACACATCCATGATAGATCATACCATATCTACATTCTGTCATGCACATGTACACAACAGTTATAAAATAATATTCAAATATTTTTTGGAAAATTCCAGGTAGAGCCTCGAATTGTTGTTGAAAATTCACCAAAATTGAAATAAACCCATCTACATGCTTTGATACCATGTTATTATAAAATTAATATACATAATAGAGATGAAAGAATCTATTTATAAAAGATTACAAGAGGACTCTATTTAGGAAACACTCATTAACATGTAAGTGGTCAACCTTGGTCAAAGTTTGAAAAATGTCCAAAATAGGTAGAAATGATTTAATTGGAATAATTGTTTCCTTTTTGATATTTTCTAGGGTCGTCTATCAAGTTTTAGGGTCATATTATCAAGTTGGAAGGAAAAGTTGTTAAATTGCAAAATGACAACTTTGCAAAAAAAGTTGTAAAAGGCAGTTGGAAAGTTTTTGAGTAGTTTCTATTGGTTTCAACTAATCCATAAAGCATATAAAGGTTTATAAAACATGATTCTATCAGGCAAAAGGAGAGACACATGTATTGGAGGAAGGAGATCAATAAAATTTGAAGTTTTTAAACATTTTACTGTGATTTCTGAGTATTGCAGTCTTATCCTTTACATTTTTCTCTGAGAAAAAATATTTGTTTCCATAAAGACCTATTGACCATGAAATTGGAATGAGTTACCTTTTATTTTAGTTTAGTTTCAGTTGATTCCATTCATTTTTAAGCGAGTTATGAATATTTTAGTAAAAATTGTCAAAACCCTGATCTAGGGTAAACATTGAGTGAAAGAAATGTCCATCTCTTATTGTAACTATTGAAATTACATGACACTTGGTTGGATGAAATTTATAACAATGAAGATTGATATTCCAAATTTGGAGGTGTCAAAGGAGATGTTTGTTCAATAAATGATGATGCCCTACCATTGATTTATCTATGACAGTCTATCATAACAGTGAACGAGATATTGAAAATAGGTTCTTGTTTTGTGATGGAGTTTTCTCATGCAAGGATATGTTGAGAATGTTGATAGAGTGTGTTGGATTCCCTTTGATCCAAGGTTTTATGGAGTTATAATTCTTGTTCTCTTTTACTTATCACTACATTGTCAAATAACAGTCCATATTAATTAAGACATTGTTTATATGTTTTGGTACCTTTTTAAATAGATAGTCTTCAATCACTTTGCAAATATAATTTATGGAGAAGTAATTTACATATTATAAATATGTTAAAATACCTAGTGAATCTTGATGACTATTGTTATGGTGATCAAGGTAGGTCTGTTGAGGGCGCCATTTAGTCCTATTTGTTGAAGGGTAGTTAGTTGTTTTTGAGTGCTTGTACTAAAGCATCATATGTCAATCTTCTTATAGGATTGAGGAGACCCTAAAAGAGTGTTTGGAAAACCTATTAGTGTGGAGATTTTCCCTATTTTTAGGGAGGGATGATCATTCTAGTTGATGATGAGGCTAGTAGTCATCTAAGCCTGATTTTGTCTAAGATAGGACAATTTGAGTTCTCTGACTTTTGGAAGATTGTGCAAGGTTTGCTAATGAATTTTTTGAATGTTCTAACATGTTTCAAAGCTATTTGTGACCAATATGAGTCTTATTTTTCACTTGGAATCCATGAAAAAATATGGTGGCTTGTGAAGGGGAGTGTGGAGTTGTTGATTACATCATGTAGTACAGTCCAAACTATCCAAACTATACATTTCTAGTAGTACAATAGCGAGGGTTATTAAATCCTTTATCAAAATATTCCCAAACAACCCTTAAAATGCATTACATAATCTGACACCCTTTTCCAAGGTTGATAACATACCTCAAGATCATACCCAAGTGTTTTGGACCAACCTACTCAAATCTACCACTATCATAGAACTAGGAGGGCTAATTTGACCCATTTTACAAAGAAACTACTAATGTCTCTTCACACCTGACCTTGAAACTTTTAAAAGTGTCATCAAATGACCCCAAACATGCTATTTTGGAATCTTTCATGTTCAAATATTAGTTTTCAATTGTGAAAATGTTCTTGTGGTTGAGGGCTCATTTTTTTTCCAAATTCAAGTTCAAGTTTGCTTGATTGCCACCTTTTTTTTCCTTTCGACCTAAGAGAAGGTATATGCACAAGTGATGAACATTAGAATCCTCACACCACAGAAGGTATATGAACAGGTTATGAACATGTAGATTTTCCTAAGCACTACTGGGAGCTTACCTTGCAACAAATGTACTATTGTGAAAATCATCACAAGTCCATTTGTTGCAAGGTCAAGCTCCCAGTAATGCTTGGTCAAATTTGCATATTTTTCACCTGTGCATATACCTTCTCTGATTAACTCTTATATGCACAAGTGAAGGTTGTATATGCACATGTTTTACATGATTGTGTTTACATAACACAATAATAATATTAGTTTGTGTTTTACATGATTGCATTCCCCAAATCATGACTGGAAAAAATTTGAACATATATAAATGAAATAATTTGTGCCTGATATACTTAAATGGAATACACCAAGAAGTACCAAATGATGAATGCTCAATTTTTGTAATGGCAATGCATCATAAATGTCTATTTCTAGAACTTGTTTTTCTATAGTCTCAATGATTTTTCTATAGTCCTAATGATTGTGAACATTGTTGACACAGCGTGTTTCTTTTTTTGATTATTTGATTGATCCTCTCACCTTTCCTTACTTTGTAAATTCCATTTTCCCAATCAAGTTTTGCAAGGTTTTTTATTAGGTTTCATGTTTTTGATTGTGGGGTTCCGCATTGTTTGTTGTTCTTGATAAATTAGGCCTTAAATTTGACTTTGCCCATGTCCGAGTTTGTGCCAATTGTGGAGTTCACCTTCCATTGATGGTATATTTCATTCACTCTATGTGAAATACTATTTTTTTAAATATTTTATTTCAGCTTTATATATCATTCATTTTTCATAGACGTAGAGAAATGGACAGTTCTGAGACTACACATTTGCTAATATTGTGAGACTACACATGCTGATACAAAAAATGAGCTATCTGATTTAGGTTTATTGTTCATGATTGTAAATAGTAAATATTTTTTTATGGTACTCCTTGGTGTATTCCATTTAAAAATAAACAGGTTTCTATGGCTATGATAAATGTCCCTCTGCATTGGCAAAATTATAGTTGACAAAATGGATGTTCAGTGACTGTATCTGCCATTAGAGCCACTTCATATACAGGTGATGAACATGCAGATTTTCCTAAGAACTAGTGGGAGCTTACCCTGCAACACATGTACTATTGTGAAAATCATCACATTGTAATGCTTAAGGTCATATCTGCATGTTTTTCACTTGTGCATATACCTCCTTTGATCAACTCTTACATTGACTATGACCTTTTCAAGACCTTAAACACCCCAAAACACCAACATATTTCATAATACTTCATCAAATTTCCCAGTAATGCTTGGTCAAATTTGCATGTTTGTCACATGTGCATATACCTTGTCTGATCAACTCTTATATGCACACATGAATGTTGTGTATGCACAGGTTTTACATGATTGTGTTTTACATAACACAATAATAATATTAGTTTGTGTTTAACATGATTGCATTCCACAAATGATTAGTGGAAAAATTTTGAACATATATAAATGGAATACTTTGTGCCTAATATACTTAAATGGAATACACCAAGTGTTAGAATAGTCCCAAAGGATAACTGAGAGGGGGGGGGTGAATCAGTTATCAGCTATTTTAATTTTTTTCTTTTATTAACTCCAGAATACAATAAAGTAAATGCACATTCATTCAGATAACACAATATACAACACCACAATTTGGTTACGGAGGAACCAAATGGTAAAAATCCCGGTGGGAATTAACACCCACAATGAACTATACTTGTTTATAATAATCCCTGTTAGAAGATCTTGCAACCCTGTTAGGAGTTGTTCTTTACAATGCAATAAGTATAGTGACCTGGTTAAGGGTCTGACCCTATTAGGAGTCTTTTACAAATAACCTGGTTAAGGGTGAGGACTTACTGTCCAAAAGCTCACTGCTTCAATGGTGAAGGCTACAACCTTCTGTAGAAATGATATGCACTATATCTGATGATGAACTATAGAGTAGACCTATTGTCTTGATTAGTTCCAGTGTATTGTAATCTTTCACTTCTTCTTCACATAGATCCTTGATGAATGAAACACAACTGATATTCTGCTCTATACATTTTCTGTCTCTTATCTTATCATTCACACTTAGCGTTCCACAAATGACTTGCTATAAGTATCTTCCTCAAAGTATGAGATCATGCGACCTTTTAGATAACTCTTCATAACATCCTTGTTGGCTTTACTAATCACGCAAGCATAATTAAAACCGTGCAATATAAACTGAATAGACGCGATGCTTCACTAAGTACTCGACCTCACCAAATTAACTCTAACTTTGCAATCTTGTTGAAACACATTTGGTACCTTTGGATAAATAATTTCAACACATAACTAATCTTGAATATACACACGCATATCCCAAAGATAGGCACAACTCAAGAACCAATGCAATATGTCAGCTCTATACAGACAAGCTCTGGAAATTGTAACTGCCACAAAACAGATTTGCACAACATAACTGAAACTTCATATCTAAGTCTGCGTGTATAAACAAAACATCAAAAAAATGTCTAAAACATTAATATAACCGCACAAGGCTGGATATCATCATTTTGATAAGTCCATATGGGACACTATTGTATATTATATGTTGTCATCAATGAGAAACATACAATCAACAAGCTACCAGAAGTAAATCTCCAACAATCTCCCCCTTTGACATTGATGGCAACATATGATATTAAAAACATCCTTAGCACATGGTGTCTTCTTTCTTTTTACAATCTTCTCAATATCCTCATCAAAGATTCCTCTACTACTACAACTCCTCTATATGTTTTTATACTCCCCCTGAGTATATGCTCCCCCTTACTATATACTCCCCCTTTGATATCAATGGTAAAGGGTGCCATAAGCAATTAGGCACAGGTACTACTCCAGAAGTAGAGCAGTCAACCATTCATCAGTCACTCTGGACTGATGTTCTTGCTGCTTTATCGAATCAGACTCAGGAGAGGGAATTAATCCCAACTTCTCCCTGAGATACTCAAAAGTATCTTTTGATAAAGGCTTTGTGAAAATATCTGCCAACTGTTCTTTGGTGCTCACAAAGTCCAATTTTACTTCATTGTCTGCAACTTTTTCTCTAAGAAAATGGTATTTAATCTCAATGTGCTTTGTCTTTGCGTGCATCAAAGGGTTCTTGGACATGTTGATAGTACTGGTGTTATCACAGTGAATAACAATAGGATAGTCAACCTATATACCAAAATCTTTAACCATCTGCTTGATCCAAACCATTGTTGAACAATTCAATGCTGTTGCAACATATTCAGCTTCTGCTGTCGACTGAGAGATACAATTCTACTTCTTTCTTACCCAAGAAACCAACCTATCTCCAAGAAATAGTGCTCCTCTAGAAGTACTCTTCTTGTCATCAAGACAACCTGCCCAATCTGCATCTATATACACATGAAGTACATTCTCTGATTTAGGATACCATAAACCATAGTCTATAGTTCCCTTTAGATATCTGAATATTCTCCTTATTGCCATTAGGTGATTCTATTTTGGTTCAGCTGCAAATCTACCAACAATGCCAACTGCATTAGATGTCTGGTCTAGATTGAGTAAGATATTTAAGTTTTCCAATCATAGACTTATACAATGTCTTGTCAATTGTTGCAGAGTCATCTTCTTTAGAAAGCTTACTTCCTATTATCATAGGAGTGCATACTGGCTTATAGTCTTCCATCTTGAAAGTCTTCAGTATTTCCTTCACATATTTGGACTGATTTATAAATATCCCTTTATTTGTCTATTTTACATTTAATCCCAAAAAGTATTTTATAGGACCAATCATGCTCATTTC
>MU224367.1:383135-425102 GCA_018584345.1 Thuja plicata
ACCTTCTTCAGCATGATAGCATTCCTTCCTGTATTTAGGTTTATAATCAGATCTGAATTTCTTTACTCTTGTGGGACACTTGGATGCAAAGTGACCGATCTTGTTGCATGAAAAAAATTTGAATGGAGGATGTCCTTCATATTTCCCTTTGCCTTTATTTTCTCTTTTAGCAATCATGGCAATGATTTCTTCTAGTTCTTCATCAATTTCTTCTTTCTCATTATTGCTAGAGATGTAAGATTTCTTACCATGGACTGAAGCTTTGAAGGTTGTTTCACTTTTGGGTTCAGTCTTCAATCTTGATATCTCAAATGCATAGATTTTACTGATCATAGTCTCTCTCTTGAAGTCTTGTGAAAATTGCATGGTTTCCTTTAGAATACTGATCTTGTTAACACAGTTTGATGTTGAAGTAGTCAATAGCTTTCCCATTATATCTTCTTCTGATATTTCTCCACCATTATTTATGATTCCAAAAACTCCTTCATTTATCCTCTGATTATAGGCTCTGATGTTCTTTTCAGGTAACATCTCAAGACTGTTGTATTTCTTTTTCCATGTCTTCCTACGTGCATTCTTTGCTTGAACATCTCCTTCAAACATGTCTTCTAAATACTTCCATATTGTGTATGCCTTGTCTACCTTCTTGATCTCAAAAAATTCACTGTCAGATAATGCACTTATAAGGGCTTCTTTGGCAACTGCATTAGCTATGAATGTATTCTTCTGTTTACTAGTAGCATCATCTCTTGATAGGTCTTTTAGAGTGGGAATAACAACTTCTTGTGTGGTTATCTCAAAGATGTCAAAACCAACACACTGTAGATGTGTTATCATTTTGTTCTTCCAATCCAAATAATTTTCTCCATCAAACTTAGGACTCTCTTTTCTAAAGTATGCCATCTGATCTACCTTAAGTTGGTAGGCTTTCTCTTCAAGGCACTTGGCTCTAATACCAATTGTTAGAATAGTCCCAAAGGATAACTGAGAGGGTGGGGGGGTGGAATCAGTTATCAACTAATTTAATTATTTTCTTTTATTAACTCCATACAATAAACTAAATGCACATTTAGATAACACAATAGACAACACCACAATTTGGTTATAGGGAAACCAAATGGTAAAAACCCCCGTGGGAATTAACACCCAAAATGAACTATACTTGTTTATAATAATCCATGTTAGAAGATCTTGCAACCCTGTTAGGAGTTGTTCTTTACAATGCAATAAGTATAGTGACATAGTTAAGGGTCTGACCCTATTAGGAGTCTTTTACAAATAACCTAG
The DNA here is from genome assembly GCA_018584345.1 of Thuja plicata. Taxonomy (NCBI): domain Eukaryota; kingdom Viridiplantae; phylum Streptophyta; class Pinopsida; order Cupressales; family Cupressaceae; genus Thuja; species Thuja plicata. The sequence continues at coordinate 384,423 of MU224367.1, forward strand.
TTAAGGGTGAGGACTCACTTTCCAAAAGCTCATTGCTTCAATGCTAAAGGATACAACCTTCTGTAGAATAGATATGCACTATATCTGATGATGAACTATAGAGTAGACCTAGTATCTTGATCAGTTCTAGTGTATTGTAATCTTTCACTTCTTCTTCACATAGATCCTTGATGAATGAAACACAACTGATATTCTTCTCTGTACATTTTCTGTCTCTTATCTTATCATTCACACTTAGCGTTCCACAAATGACTTGCTATAAGTATCTTCATCAAATTATGAGATAATGGGACCTATTAGATAACTCTTCATAACATCCTTGTTAGCTTTACTAATCACGCAAGCATAATTACAACCGCGCAATATAAACTGAATAGACACGACACTTCACTAAGTTGGCCTCACCAAATTAACTCTAAATTTGCAATCTTGTTGAAACACGTTTGGTGCCTTTGGATAACTAAGTTCAACTCATAACTAATCTTGAATATACACACACATATCCCAAAGATAGCCACAACTCAAGAACCAATGCAATACGTCAGCTCTGTACATACAAGCTCCAGAAACTGTAACTGCCACAAAATAGATTTGCACAACATAACTAAAACTTCATATGTGAGTCTGTATGTATGAACAAAACATCAACAACATGTCTACAACATTAATATAACCGCACAAGGCTAGATATCATCATTCTAATAAGTCCATACGGGACACTGTTGTATATTATATGTTGTCATCAATGACAAACATACAATCAACAAGCTGCCAGAAGTAAATCTCCAACACCAAGAAATACCAGATGATGAATGCTCACTGTTGTAATGGCAAAGCATCAGAACCATCCATTTCTAGAACTTGATTTTCTATAATCTTAATGATTTTTCTATAGTCCTAATTATTTTGAACATTGTTGACAAAGTGTGTTTCATGTTTTTGATTGTGGGGTTCCGCATTGTTTGTTGTTCTTGATAAATTAGGCCTTGAATTTAAATTTGCCCATGTCTGTGTTTGTGCCAATTGTGGACTTCACCTTCTTTTGATGGTATATTTCATTCACTCTATGTGGAATACTATTTTGTTCAATGTTTCATTTTAGCTTGATATTTCATTCATTTTTCATATACACAGAGAAATGGAAAGTTATGAGACTACACATTTGTTGAGATTGCGAGACTACACATGCTGATAAAAAATGAGCTATCTGATTTAGATTTATTGTTCATGATTGTAAACGGTTAATATGTCTGATGGTACTCCTTGGTGTATTCCATTTAAAAATAATCAAGTTTCTATGGCTATGATAAATGTCACTTTGTGTTGAGAAAATTCAAGTTGATAAAATGGTTGTTCAGTGTGTGTATCTGCAGGTTGCAAACAAATCATCCTTCTTCCACCAACATTCTAGTCAATGTAAAAGTAACGATTCATTCCATTCAAGAAATACCATGTCTGATAATATCAACCCATAACAAAATAATGAGACAATTGCTATATTGTGGTCTAACTTTAAAAGAAAATGTGATGGAAAATTTTATTGTCCCTGCAATATTTGCAAGGGCTTAATGACTCAAAGATATCTAATCAAAATAGCTGAGGAACATTGTAGGAAACATGGTCACATTGAAGGGGGAAACAAATTTCGTCCATTGGTATGTATTTCAATAATTTATATACATAAGAAATGAATTGATGATGACATCATGGTCATGGTTAATTTAAGGTCATCATTTTGATATAGGTCAACCACCCTACATTTCATGTTATGGACCATGGAAATCCGGAGAATGTGGATTTACAAATGAGGGAACATGGAGGTGTGAATATTGAAGTAGAAGCTAATGATCCCATGGAAGATCGCGATGATCAAGATGATCACTATGATCAAGATGATGGCACTGGAACAACTGATGATGATGATGATGAAGATGACCTTTATGTACCTATACTTGAGAAGTCATACAATCCCCTATACAAAGGCTTCCAAACAACTCTTCTTGTCATTGTATTGTTGTTGGTGAACTTGAAGGTTATGAATGGTTTATCCAACGTAGCAATCACACGTATGTTAAGGTATGTCATATATGTCGTCTTTATTTCATATTTTTTTGTCATAATTTCCTTATAGTTAACAAAGGGTGAATCATGTACCAATTAATATTCTTTATATTAACCAATTATATTTTTGGTCATAGGTTGATAGGTGGGTGTTTGTTACCACCATCAAACATTTGATGCAGCCACTTCCGGAGGTCATAACTTTTGACTCGGATGTGGGTTTTTGCTGAAACTTTATAGGCAGATGCATGAGGAAGAGTTAATGTCAATTCCATCTTAACTAGCTCTGTTGGTGGCCGTTTCAACATCTTTTCAGGAGCCTGAAGTTTCATCTTGACCTTAAAAATTAGCTTTTTCTATTTCTTTCTAGTTTTTTGAGTTTTGCTTTTTCTAATAAATCTGAAATCGTGTTTCTGATTTCGTGGGTTAGTTGGAAATTCATCTTGCCTTAGTTGAAATATTTTCTTGGAAAAAATTGAGATTCTTAGGATGGGTTTTAAAAGTTACCAAAAATGGAAAAATCTATTTTTCCCCAAAATCAGCCAAATATGATAATTTTTGAAATTGTAATAAGTAGGAGTTTTCTTTCATTGTAGAGGCAAAGTAGATTGGATGCAGTTAATGAGAATTGGGAGTTCTTTTATTTTTGCATTGTGTTATTCTTCTTGAATTGTTGTTTCTAAAGTTTTTGTGCTACATCAACATTCTACCTCACTCATACCGAGAATTATCTACCATTATGAAATATATTGGAATAGAGTATCAAACAATACATGCATGTCTGAATGATCATATCATATATCATAAACAACATGAATTTGCAATAGAATGCCCTGATTTTCATATTAGTAGATATCGATAAGATCAAATTGTTAGAGATTTTTCTTGTAGAATCAAAATAGATTAATAACTAATCAACTCTATAATAAAGTCTAATTGATGAGGATTAATCCTCCTTCTTCTTTGAGCTCCACAAAATCAGGTGGGTGTACCTTAAATAGATTACTGCTTCTTAGTAACTATAATGGTGGATCAGAGGTCACACTGATTTACCTATTGCCTTTTACTGCATCAATTATTAGAGTAAGATGATTATGATCAGTTTGACATAGAAATTAATAAGCTAGATCATGAACATGCCAATAGCTAATATCAGTGAAATAAGGATTCTCATCCTTCTTCTTTTTAGAGTTCTTTGACTTAGGAAGGCTAACCTAGATGATTCTCTCTCTAAGGAATAAACAAGTTGAATTGTATTCTCAAATACAACTACTTAAGCATGTATATTCTTTATAAAAGAGAATTAAATGATTGTTTGTTTTGATGTTGACTGCTTATCAAACCTTAGACCAGTGCCTTATTCTTGGGCAAAGATTCGAATGAGATATAAATCCACAATAAACTAATTAATGGAAATACAACATGTAGTTTAGATAGAGTGCCTTAAAAACTACCTTTTCATTCCCATACCCCTGTATCAATTCCTCACACTAATATTTAACCCTCTTTAATCACTCACAAGAATTACTCCCTCCTTGAAAGAAACTTATAAGCAATTGCACAACTACCTTATAACTAGTATGTTTAAGATGCCTTACAAATTAAACATACAAGAGCATAAACATTAATATAAGAAGACAACAAAGATATAGAACAACAAACTACACTGTATTTTATTAATATGTTGTTGCTTCAATACATTCAAAAGACTAAAAGCTTAAAAACTTAGACAAAAATAAGAAGTCTACCTCACAATCGTATATTTCACCATGCTTACAATTATGTTACAAATTTCTATTTATAGAGTACCAGCCATCTTGGAATCCTTAAAGATTAAGGATGCAACAAGCTTCAGATGGCTAGACCTAACCCTAATGGTTCTAAAGACAAAATTACAATTAGACCTTCAAGCGGTGGAAAGACAAGATAAGGAAAAGATCAAATCTGATTTCCAAATCTTTGATAGCTGGCACCTTTGTCTGTAGATATTTTGGATAACCTCTTGTAGTTATTGTGAGACCTAGTGACTACCAATACAAGCTAACTTACACTATTCTTTTTTATGACTATCCTCCCTGTGCTCATAAATCAGGTGCCAAGTGCTTCCTTACTCCTCATCCAATACATCAAGGTCAATGGCTACAGGATTTTTCTTCTTGGGATTTGAAATGACATCCCATTCTGCAACCTCTGCCTCCGAAGGCCAATTAAAGCTCTGAATATTCTTTAATTTTTCCTTTTGTCTGTCCCATCTGGCATCTGTGATTAGCTTGACATCTGTTACAAAGCTAATGAAGTTTGTTTCTACTTTAAAATCCTCATCTAAGGTTTTATTAAACCTATCCATATCCAATGCAATATTATATTTTATAAATGCCTCTTTAATAGGTAGTAAGGTATCAAATTCACCTTTCCAATCTGATATTGCTTTGATCTTATTATCATCTCCCTTTATTGGATGAATAAATCTATTATTGTCTAGTCTAAACATGTTGATTCCAGCTTGTATTTGATTTGACTTGCCTTTGAAGAAAGACAATGTGGCTCCAATTTGCCCAATTTCTTCCTCTACCTGAAAAACAATCTCAGGTAGATCTGCCCTATGTGGTTGTAAAGATGCTAATCTTTCAAAAAGTGTTTCCCTCCCTCACCAAGTTCCAAAATAAGGATTCAAAGTTGAAATATGGTTATTGACCTCTATTTCTAGGTCAGGTAGCTTTCTGAAAGCATTATGCACCAAATAAACTTTTCCCTTTAGGATGTCAATCCTATGATGCAGAATCTTCCACAAGGCTTCCAAAGCCACTTTGTTCTAATCCTTGTTTTCTTGCTATGTTCTTATGGAGAAATCCTCTATAGTCTCAGTCTAAGCATCTACAACCTATTTAGGAGGATTTAAGATAGCCCTGGGAGCCTCTTATACCTTTTTATTCAATTCCTCCACCTTTCCTTCTAATGCCTTGATCTTGATCAAGCATAATTCTCTATCCTTCACAACAACACTTGATTCATCAAAAAGATTCTGATACCTTTTTGACATATGCTTTTCATTAGCCTCATTAAGGTGTGAAAAATGTGTGAGAGCCTGAGATATCTCCAAATTACCAATATTATGGATAGACCAAATGATCTTATCCCCAGCCTGCTTTTCTTGCACATTGATCAGGGAAGTTTTTTGTGTCTCAAGTGCAAGGGACCACATTGCCAAAGTTTGAGATCATGGATCATATCCACATCCTTTTCTCATATCTCCAATTTGTGTGTCAGAAGATAATTTTGCATCTGGCTGCCTTCTGATCTGATCAATTATGAACGTAGAGGCTAGATCTCATCCCTCTTAAGCATCATCCCACTAGATTTAACCAATTGTCTGGCTTTCTCTGGTATCACTGTTTTAGTTTTAGGGTCATATGTTTGAAAGGCCTGCAAGGCTACTTGGTATTGAATAACCCTCATTTAATTATAATTGGGATCCAATTTTCTATTGTTTTACCCAAATCAAGAAATCCTTAAACTCTTTAGTTTTGATGAAATTATCATCATTCAAGAACTGTTCTTGTTGCAGCTCCCTTTCATCTTGGCATAGTAGGAGGGGCATTTCAACTTCCTCTTGTACATCCCCTCTCACTTTATTTCCTTCTCTTATTTCTTTCCTCAGTTGGTGATCATAGACTTTGTTTCGAGTAATTTGGGCACTCACCTTATCTTTTTTCTTCTCCTATGCCATGGCATGGGAAGGCTCCCTTGATTCCACTTTCTATTTCTTTCTAGGAGGCTCATCTGTCACCTCAATATCAGGTATCTTTCTAAGGTCTACCTCTTTTCTCTTCTCTATTAAGGGTAGCTGATCCATGGGAGGTGGGCTAGGAACCAATTAGTCTCCCTCACCGTCTTCATCATACTCTGAAGAAGAGTACTTCTTTGGACCTCTTTCTTTATCTTCAATCAACTCTTCAAGTTGATTGTACAAGGTACTATAAGACTCCATTATTTTGGTGGGTTTGTGTATAGAGGGCATATCTGGAAAGAATCCCCCAAAGGGAATTCCCTTCTTCTTTATTTTTTTCTCCTGGCTTATTAGATCCTGGTATTGATCAGCCCTTCTTGCCACTTCTTCATCCTCTAGGATGTTTCTGATTAAATCCTCCTCTACACACTCTTCACGCTCTTTAATAGTTGTTATGCTTGGAGTCAGAAGTTTCTTGGAACTCTTAATAAAACCCTTTGGGTATATATACCTATATATGGCTACACTCATTCTGTATTGACTCAACCATTTGTTCAGTGAATCTGTAGCTCTTTTACCAATCATGAAATTCAAAATCTTGAATTGTCTGGGTGTAAATGTTCCTTTCTTGTAGGGAGCCAGGTGCTCCTTATCAGTCCACATTAATTTCCAGATGAATTCTATTGCAACTATCCTGGGAGGTACATATTTTGGGAGTATATGAGGTGGCTAGGAACATCCATAAACCCTCATTCAAGTAAATGTCTTCTCCAAGTAGAAATCTCCCCAATTATGGTCTCCTGGCCATTTATCCACAAATTGACAACATCTAAGGATTTGTAGTACCTTGGTGGGAAATCTTGTCATATTTGCACCTAGCATCTCCAAAATAGGATATACAATCCAATTATGAAAAGCACAATACTCAATTTCCTTGGAGGTGTAGTTCCAAACCCTAAGCCACATTTGTACAGGGTTTGGTTTTCCATGGAAAAATACTCTAGGCCTTAAATTATGTGTTTCCAAGCTATTAATATTGAATTATAAGATTAAATGCATTAACAAAGAATAATGCATATATATATATATATATAGGGTTGGGCATTGTACATATATCAATAAACCCTTGATGCATCTTGTTTATGACATACTGAATGTAGTCATAATCAGTGTTGACATGTGAAGTTTGTAAATCCAAGATGATCATCAGAAGGTCTATAGTCAATCTCTCAGGGGCCCCATCTACTCCCAAAACCTTACATAATCCATAAGCAATGTATTTCATGTCGAAGATTAAATCTTTGTAAAAATAAGGTGCAACACCTAGTATGGTAGCAATATAATTTTTATTTGACTTAGGTGTATGGTCCTCAATTAACTTGGCAACAATGGTAATTTCCCTAGTATATCTACTCTATAACCTAGTCAAATCAATCTATGTAGGAGAAGGATGGTATATGTCGAAGGGTTTCATGAAAGAGGCCCTATCTAAAATATCCAGAACTGTTCCGTCACTTTTGTTAAGGGTTTTGGAGAGGGGTTCATACTTTTTTGCTAGCTCAACTAACAATTATGTATCTACAAAGATATCAGGGACTATCAAATTCACTAAGCCCGATGTCCATGGGTTTGATATAGGAATTGGGCTATCCTTATTACTATAAACATACTTGAAAATATGATAACCTGAAACCCCTGGAGTCCTAGGATCTCTACAATATGCCAAATCATCCACAAAGAGTTTGTCATTTACCTTTTTTCCCTGACTGGTTCCAGGTAGTAGAGTCACAAACTCCTCGAAATAATTTATCTTTCCTTTCTGGTCATCTTCTTCTGCTTCTTTACTTGATCCACTGGTTGAAGCTCCTCTCATGGTTGGTCAGCTCATCTTCACTAATTTTTGAATATCCTTACTGAAACAATTATGTTTTTAAAAGATAACCCTTACGATAAATTGCTTTAAAACTCACACAATTCTCTGCTTCTGAATGCTCTTAGAATTATGCAATCTCTCGGCTTTGTAGCTCTGAAAACTTGGTAAATTGAAATATATGAAAGTTATGCCTATTTATCATTTAGGAATCAATGCATCAATATAGCCAAGGATTAGAAAGCTTCATTCAGTCACTTCTATCTTAATTTTGCATACCCTAACATTAATTCTTTCCCTAGCGATGGCATTTGAGGTTGACAGGTGATCAATTTTGAATAAGATAATTGGGATAGTCATGAGTGATTTTGTCATTTTAAAACCTTATTATATGCAAAAAAAGCCCGATATTTGATATGATTGGCTTACATTATCATAGCTCATCAGATTGTATACACGTTGTCCAGATCCTTTTACTTTAATAGGTTAACTCTTTACATCATGGCATGAGAAAAACCCTTTGTGAATTTGCCTTACTCTGACCAGAGTTCTTATGGTGATCATGTGACTGTTCTATCTCCCAATTGCTAAGATTTATCCTTAACCTTGGTTTCATCCTGAGATTCAACGTGCACCACATGATCTGAATCTTATCAGTGGCTTAGATATTCTCTTATTTAACCTATTTCTCAGCGTGACTTAACCTTTCTTCTTTTAGAGATCACACGACTGTACAAATTTGAAGTCACTGAAGGTTTTGATTAACCATGGGTTTTTTCTAAGATTTCATGGTTTCCATATGATCTAAATCACATCAACAACCTACACTGAGTCTCTTATTTATCTTATACTTACTAAATCTATCTAGAGATTATGTGACTACTGTTGATCTCCTTTTAATCTAACGGTTTGTGCTGAATCTCTTAAGTTTTAACTTTAACTTCAGTTGGTCTCAAGATTACGTGACTGTAGGCTATCTCAAGGTCGCCAAATACATTTCTTAACCTTAGGTTTTCTTTGAGACTTCACGGATACCATTGATCTCTGAATAACTTAGACCTGTGTCAGAATTTGAATCATTATCTCTAGATCACTGAAAGCCTTGTGAATTTTTGACTTTTCTAAGTGATTTAACGACATCCACATGATTTGATCTTAATCAGCGGTTCAGATTCATTTGAATCAAAACTTGATCTAGTTTTGTCTAACCATAGTTTATCTGGAGACTTAGAGACTGAGTGAATCTCAAAGTCGATGAAGGTTTCATGTAACTCAGGGTCTATTTAGATATTAAACCTTATCCCTTCATTCTTACTTCCATCAATGGCTAGCGTTAAGTCTCTTGAACTTTATGTACTTTATGAAATCCTTCTGAGATCACATACCTACCCTTGATTCTATCTTAATCCAACGGTCTGCGCCAAATCTCTTAAAATTTTACTAATCAGCACTTTCATCTTGCGATTAAACACCAGCCACATGATCACCTTAGCATCCACGGTTATCAGTAGATCTCGTAAGATTTTACTTAACCCTTGGTTCTTTTAGAGATCTCGTGACTAAATGAATATAACAACCATGCTTTAACCTTGGTAAGCTTATGAGACTTTGTGACTGAAAGAAAATCAAAGTCGCGATATGATCTCTTAACTCATGGGTTTCTTTGGAGATTTCACGCGAACCATAGGATCAAATTTAAATCGACCATCCACGTTTAACCTCTTAATCCTTTAAAGTATATTCTTTACCTTACGAGATAAAATGACCAAAGCTTTACGCTAAGTCTCCAAATAAAAAGGAATATTCATACATGGTTAGGAGATTAAGCGACTGACTTAAACATGTAAAAGAGCACATAACGTAAGTCAATTAAATTTCATGAAGAAGGTAACTTCAAATTAGAAACGAACCGCAAAGAACTAGGGTTTTTTTCTTGACAAGAATGAAAAATGACCTAGGGCTTAGGGCTTAGGGTTTTACATATCTTATTGATTTGATTGCTTGGAGATCAAAATCTAAATGAAAATGTAATAGCACTCTGGATAGATTTTGACATTTCAGGCAAAATAAACACTGAAAACCCAAAATTTTATAGCAAGACTCAAAAAATAGAAATATACCCAACAGTGGCTCTTTCTGAGGATGTTTGAATGCAAGTTCATAGCAAGAACCACATATCTCTAGGAGGCAGACCACAACTAACCTACTATAGAAAGAAAATACACAACTGGAAAGAAACACACAACGAAAGAAAACACACCTATACATAATATACAAAGCTACTGTGCATAGAAAATAGAACTAATTGAAGAAAGGTTTCAAGAATTGTCCATGCACTGGCAATTCAAATACCTCTCCCTCCATATTCCTTAAGAAATATGAATCTTTTCCGAAAGTTTGGTGAATAAAAAAGGGGCCTAACCATTAATGATTCAAATTTTTTGTGCTTCCCCTTGTCTTCAGCTCTAACATTTCATTGAAGAACCAAGTCCTTAGGCTAGAAATTCCTGGCACTTTCTCTTTTATCAAATAGGTACTTAATTTTCTACTATAACTTGATGTTTTCCTTTTGATTGTCTTTTCTAATTTCATCCATTTCTACTAGTTGCAACATTCTTTCTTGCATAGGCTCAAAAACATCTAGCTCTTAATCCTGAATAAACTTGTGTACTGGAAGCAAATTATTCACAGGCATTCTAGATTGAATACCATATACTAGTTCAAAGGGATTTCCCTATTTCTTTCTTTACAGTGATCCTATCAGCCCACAAAGCAAGTTTCAGCTTTGAATGCCAAGCTCTCTTATTTTTCTCCAAGGTCTTTTTTAGGATTTTCAAGACACTCTTATTACTCGATTCAGATTTCCCATTGGCTTGAGAATGATATGGGGAAGAGTATGACATCATAATTCCATATTCATCAAAAAAATCCTTAAGTTCTGCTGACCTAAAACACATAGAATTGTCCATTATCAATTTTATAGGGACACCAAATTTGGTGAGAATATCTTCCATCAGAAAATCAACAACCACCTTACTAGTTGCCTTTTTAGTAGGAATAGCCTCTATCCATTTTGTGAAGTAATCTGTAGCAACTAGTATCCAACTATGTCCACCACTAGATTTTTATGAGAACTCCCCAATGAATTCAATCCCCCACATGGAAAAAGGTGCCTCAACAACTATAGGGTTCAACAATAGAGTGCCCAAAATTTTCATCTTGTTTGAAAATCTTTGACAGGGTTCACACTTTCTGAAAAAGGAATGGGCATATTTGAATAAACAAGGCCAATAATACCCAGCCCTTAAAATATTATGAGTTGTAGTTTTGGCAGAGTAATTTCCACCACACACACCAACAAGCATTTCTGCTAAGACCTTTTCAGCTTGACCCTGAACTAGACATAACAAAAGTACACCATTTATGTCTTTCTGATATAAATCTCCTTGTACTAATGTGTACCTTTGAGCTTGCAACCTGAGAGTTATTTTCTAATTATCAGTCATATTCTCAGGGCACTTGACATTTTTGAGATAGTACATGATATCAACATAATAGGGTTGTCTCTCAATACTAGTCACTTTTGAATCTTGTATCTTTGAATTATTTATTTGAACCAAGTCCAAATTATCTTTAGTCATTAACTTTTCTAGGCCTAATCCTCTCACTAATTTGGTAATGTGGACTTCCAAATTAAATTCTTAAATCATATTTATCCATTTACATTGTTTACCATTAACTTCTGATTGAGAAGAATATCCTTGACTGTTGCATGAGGTACATATGCATTCACCTTTGCACAAACCAAATAAGGTTTGAATGACTTTATAGCTTTAACCAAGGCATATGTTTGTTTCTCCATCGTCTCATAATTCAACTCTATAGCTTGGAGGGATTTACTAAAAAATGCAATGGGATGCTCATAACCCTCCTCATCCTTCTGTAGTAATACAACAACAATTGTATGAAAATATGCAAAAGAAAATAATGAGAATGGCTTACTGTAATCAGGAGACCTTAAAATAGGTGTTTCTTGAACTTCCTTTTTTATTTTCTCAAAAGCCAATTGTGCTTCTTCATCCCATTTAATCTTTGCATCCTTTTTTAATAACTTAATTATAGGCTTTACAATCTCTGCAAAGTTAGCAATAAATCTTCTTACAAAATTAATCTTTCCTAAGAAATATTGTACCCCTTTGATATTATTTGGAGCAGTGACCTTCTGAATCGCTTCTATCCTCTCTGGGTCAATTCTTACTCCTCCTTTTGATACTATATGTCCTAACAATTTTCCTTATGTTACTACAAGATGATATTTTTTAGGATTCAGAGAAACACCATATTCAAAATCTTTAATAAAAATATTTTCTAAATGTCATAATGGTCCTCTTCTTTCTTGGAATATGCTATCAAATCATCTTGATAGATTACCATGAATAAGTCAATAAATTCTTTAAATGCAACATCCATGGCTCTCTGGAATGTTTCCCCTGTATTTATAAGACCAAAGGGCATTCTAATGTACACATATGCCCCCCATGGAGTAGTGAATGTAGTTTTAAATTGTTTTGATTCCTTTACTAATACCTGGTTGTAACCTGAAAAACCATCCATCATTGACAATAACTCACAACCTGTAACTTTGTGCAAAATTGCCTCCATGCTAGGAAAAGAGTAATTATCTTTTAGAGATTAAATATTTAAGTTTCTAAAATCAACACAAAGCCTTATATCACCATTCTTCTTTCTTATCGGGACTAAATTAGAGACCCAAGTTGAATGTCTTATAGGTTGAATAATCCCTCCATCCCTTAACTTGATCAATTCTTGTTGAATTTTGGGAGCCAATAATGGGTTGATTGGTTTCTTCTTTTGTCTGAATGGCTTAGCATCTTGTTTCAGTGGGATCTCATGTTGAAAACGGTCTTCCCTATAGGATTTCAAATCCTCATAAGGCCAGGAAAATACATGCTTATGTTTCCTTAACAATTTTATCATATTTGATCTAACATGGCAATCTAACCTATTTCCAATATACACAATTTGAGGTATCGTTTCTGATCCTAGATTTACTTCCTCCAAATCCTCAATTTTAGCATTGCTCATTTTTTATAAATGATCATCTTGATTATTGAACAATGATTCTAATTATATCATGCCTTTAGGAATATGATTAGAACTCAATTGGACAACCTCATACCCCAAAACCATATCCTTGTCATCAATCACCTCAACTATAGAGTTACAATCTATATGTCGGTCTTCATAATGGTCAAGGCATTGAATAAACTTGAGAATATCTTGATCATCCTCAAAAACTTTCCATTTGTAAATATTATCAGGGACAACTAGTCTACTTTTAACCTCCACTATTAATACCCCATTCAAAGTCAAATCACCATTCTTTAAAGTAACATTAGCTAGAAAATCAGCCATGATGTTTTTTGACCTCTCTATCCATTTAATGTTAAAGGCATCAAACATTTCAATCTGATCCCAAATAGCGTGTTTGTACATTTTCAATCTGTCATTTTTTATAGCATACTAGGATCTAACTTGTGCTACTACAAGCTCAGAATCACCATAGACTTTTAAACATTAAATTCCATGTTTAGTAGCAATATTTAACCCCAAAAATAAGGCTTCATATTCAGTAGTATTATTTTTACACTGAAATGTTAACAAGAAAGAGTACTTGAATTTTGTACGTGATGGAGAAATAAATAGGACACTAGCTCCTAATCCCTATTTGGAACAAGCTCCATCAAAGTACATCTTCCATAAACCACCTTGATGTGTATTCAGCTCTTCAATTAATGGATCAACATTTTTGCATTGTGGAATAATATTCTGTACTCTAAAGTTTTCCATGTCTACGTCTAATGTCAGTATTTTCATTTAGTTCAATCATATGAGGAGTTCTACTTTCCCGAGACACCTTGAAATTATTACCAGGAATGTTAAAAGTAGAAAAAGATAAATCACATTGAATACTTCCACTCATTGAAGCACTCCATTTTCTTGATAGAAACATGCCATAATGAGGTGGAATATCAACAACCAATACACTCATTGTTAACACTATGTTAGGACATATTGCTAGCCTATAAGACAAAGCCTCAATAGTACCAATAAAAGGGATTTCTCTAGAGTCCATTGCCTGACATCTTCCATGAGGAGTGTCAACTTGTAATCCCATTGACCTCATTATTTCTCTAGGCATAACAGTGTTAGATGCTCCAAAATCTATCATAAAATTTATAAGCATCTTACCATTAATAACTAGAGTTAAGAAAAAGGGATCAACAACTCCTGAAGAAGTATTTGTATTCAAATAAATTTGAGGTATTTCTAAAATCATTCCTTCAGGCTCTTTTCCCTTGTTGTTAGACTTCTTTTCAACACCTTCTATTTTTTGGAGTTTTATTGGAGCAACACTATTTAGCACCTTAAGGACCTTTCCGTTATGTTCCTTAATTCTCATCATTTACAAAAATGGAACCTTAACAGTCATTTGTGACAAACACTGACCCATATCAACAGGGATTTATTTTACATCAGAGGACTTTTGTTTCTCAACAATAATATTATTATCCTCAACTTGAATATTTAGAGTTTACTCTTCCTTCTTTGATTTCTTATTTTCAACCTTAGGAGGGGAAGAACTTGTTTCTCATACTTTGGCCTTTCCCTCATATAAAATATTTGAACTATTTGACTTGTTTACAATATTGACCTTTGGCTTACTTACATTTTTAACAGGTCCTTCCCTCTTTTGTGTGTTCTTGGCATCTGCTATATTTTCTTTGATAAAGATGCTAGTTGGTTGGTTACCTGCCTCGCCAACTACTCTATTCCTAAAGTTATAATTACTTCTTGCTTTAGTAATGAGATCATCAGTAATGCTTTCCCTTTCCTCATCAGAAGGTTTTCTCACTATTGTAGATTGTTGACTGTTTTGAGCATAATATTTTATATTATCAACCTTTTCTTCTTCACTATCAGACAAAACGTGTTGATGATATACTTCTATTCTACCTTGTGAACCATACATATCATGGTTCTCAACTTCATTATCAAAATATACATTAGGACATGAATAAGAATCATTCATAGCACATCCATTATGATCACACAACTCACCTTCTTCCTCTCCTTGTTCTTCATTTGCATTTATATCTAGGGCAACAACACAAAAATCAGGATTATGTGGGACTTGACAAGCTTCACACCAATAAGCATCATTGCACATGTTAACAAAAATTTTATGCAAAGGATCAGGAGTCATATTATCAGACTTGTCCTTTCTTGGTGGGATAATAGGTTTACCATCTTTAAATTGGGTACCATATGGGTGATTTTGCATCCTATTTTGTGGATTATAGCTATTATAGGATGACCTATTATTTTGTGGAGCTTTATAGTCTTTGTATTTTGGTTCCTTTTGATTTCTCCTACTAAACCATCCATCATCCCTTCTTCCCAATTTTCCTGATAGTCTTCTATTCATTTCTATATTAACAGTTGTCTTATAGGCTTCAATAAGGCTTCTTAGATTCTTGTCTCAGAGAGAATATCCCATTTTAGAATCAAAAGAATTCAAATATGTAGCAAAAAATACCTTTTCATCAAGTTTCATCTTCTGGAAAAGCTTATGCATAGCTCTTTGGAACCTTGTATTGAATTCAGTAACTTCCTCATTGAAATTTTTCTTTATATTGTTAAACTCATTCAACAAGAATCCCTCATTTGTTTTATCACCATACTGATCTTTAAATAAATCTATCAATTCATCCATAGATGCCACAAAACCATTAGATAGCCCTCTAAACCATTCCCTAGAATCTTCAACTAAGGATTGACCAAAAAGTTTCAATAAGACATCTTCATGATTGATGTTTAGGTCATCTATGAAATCAATAAATTTCCTTAAGTGTACCTCACAAGTAATTACATTATTTCCTGAAAATTTTGAAAGTTTCTATGCAATCTCATTTGGTATTGTATTGGGTTAACCAGGAATACCAATGAAAGAAAATTGTTTGTAGCTTTCTTCCTGAAGTGGTCTTCTTTGGAATCTATCATCATCTTGGAATCTAGAAGCCTTGGATTTTGAAGTTGCAGCACTTTCAGCACCAGCATGGGAAAATCTAGAAGATTGCAAGAAATCAATCTTCTTCTTCATCTCTAAAGTGGCAGCTTCTGCTTCTACTTTCTCCAGCATTTTGGCCATGGTTTCTTTCTCCCTTTTGTAATTTTCAAGGTCAATGTCCAATTTAGACATTTGATCTATTAGAACCTTGTGAGTTTTGGGTTCATCCATTTAACTTCCTGTCACCTTCTTCTTTCCTTTATCTGTAGAAAATTGAGAACCAATACTTTGGTGAGTGACAAGTTTCTCTTGATCTCTATTAGATCTTTCAGCATTTTTTGTTGCTTGATATCTTAATTATCGTCTTCTTAATTTATCAGCATTAATCTGATCTTGTTTTTTTATTTTTTATATCTTTTTCTTTTTTCTTTTGCTGGAGAATGGCCAACTGCCTCATCAAAATTATTTCTTCTTTATCAAGTTCATCAGAGGGAACCTCAGAATCTAAGCTAGTAGTATCAATCCCCTCTCTTTCACTAGAAGTGCTGCTATTTCCATATGTATCCAATCCCAAGTCAGGAGCTTCTTCATATTCTGATGTGTTTCCCTCATGACCAGATTGGGTTGAATCTTCTCTCCTAGTATTCTCCTCTTCTCTTCTTGGAGATGGATTATCTGTAATGTCTTTGTTCTTCTTTTCTATCCAAGACAATTTAGCCCTAGAAGAAGTTGGAATTCCACATTCCAACTCAACTTCAAGATGCTCTCTTACTCTAGATCTAGTATTCATATTGAGAAAATGCGTATAAATATTGAATATTATTTAGCATCGATTGCAAAGATTTCTTTGGGTCGCCACCCAACACAAGTTGGGAAAATACAACACAACCTAATATGAATACTACAAGAGTAACTCAGATAGGATTACTTAATTGTAACTTTGATTTTTAACTTTTAAAGCACCAAAGATATTTTGAATACTTCAATAAAACCTTTTCTTTCCCAGTAGATTCGCCAATTTGTTAGAGCTTTTTATTGCAAAATAAAAACACATTAATAACTAATCAACTCTATAACTCCCAACTCCTGATTCTAAAAAGATAAATTCTAATTGATGAGGAGTAATCCTCCTTCTTCTTTGAGCTCCACAAACTCAGGTGGGTGTACCGTAAATAGATTACTGCTTCTCAGTAACTGTAATGGTGGATCAAATGTCACACTGATTTACCTTTTACCTTTCACTACATCAATTAATAGAATAAGATGATTATGATCAGTTTGACATGGAGCTTAATAAGCCAGATCATGAACATGAAAATAGATAATATTAGTGAAATAAGGATTCTCATCCTTCTTCTTTTAGAGTTCTTTGACTCAGGAAGGATAACCTAGATAATTCTCTCTCTAAGGAATCAACAAGTTGAATTTTATTCTCAAATACAACTACTTAAGCATGTATATTCTTTATAAAAGAGAAATAAATGATTGTTTGTTTAGATGTTGATGATGATTAACTGCTTATCAAACCTTAGACCAGTGCCTTATTCTTGGGAAAAGATTCGAATGAGATATAAATCCACAACAAACTAATTAATAGAAATACAACATGTAGTTTAGATAGAGTGCCTTACAAAATACCTTTTCATTCCCATACCCATGTATCAAATCCTCACACTAATGTTTAACCCTCTAGAATCACTCACAATAATTACTCCCTCCTTGAAAGAAACTTATAATCAATTGCACAGTTACCTTATAAATAGTATGTTTAAGATGCCTTACAAATTAAACATACAAGAGCATAAATATAAATATAAGAAGACAACAAAGATATAGAACAAGAAACTGCACTGTATTTTATTAATATGTTGTTGCTTCAATACATTCAAAAGACTAAATGCTTAAAAACTCAGACAAAAATTAGAATTCTATCTCACAATTGTATATTTCACCATGCTTACAAGTATGTTACAACTTTAACTTTATAGAGTACTAGCCATATTGGAATCCTTAAAGATTAAGGATGCAACAAGCTTCGGATGCCTAGACCTAACCCTAAAGGTACTAAGGACAAAATTACAATTAGACCTACAAGAGGTGGAAAGACAAAATAAGGAAAAGATCAAATTTGATTTCCAAATCTTTGATAGTTGGCACCTTTGTCTGTAGATATTCTGGATAACCTCTTGTAGTTATTATGAGATCTAGTGACCACCAATACAGGCTAACTTACACTAGTCTTTTTCATGACTATCCACCTTATGCTCATAGATTAGTTGCCACATGCCTCTTTAATCCTCATCCAATACATCAAGGTCAACGACTAAAGGATTTTTCTTCTTGGGCTTTGTACAGACATCCCATTCTGCAACCTCTACCTCCGAAGGCCAATTAAAGCTCTGAATATTCTGTAATTGTTCCTTTTGTCTATCCCATCTAGCATCTATGATGAGCTTGACATCTATTACAAACCTATTGATGTTTGTTTCTACTTTAAAAGCCTCATCTAAGGTTTTATTAAACCTATCTGTATCCAATGCAATATTATATGTTATAAATGCCTCTTGAATAGGCAGTAAGGTATCAAATTCACCTTTCCAATATGATATTGCTTTGATCTTATTATCATCTCCCTTTATTGGAGGAATAAATCTATTATAGTCTGGTCCAAACATGTTGATTCTGGCTTGTATTTGATTTTCCTTGTCTTTGAAGAAAGACAAAGTGGCTCCAATTTGCTCAATTTCTTCCCCTGCCTGACAGACAATCTCAAGTAGATCTGCCCTATGTGGTTGTAACGCTGCTAATCTTTCAAAAAGTGTTTCCCTCCCTGACCAAGTTCCAAAATAAGGATTTAAAGTTGAAATATGGTTATTGACCTCTATTTCTAGGTCAGGTAGCTTGCTGAAAGAATTATGCACCAAATCAACTTTGCCTTTTAGGATGTCAATCCTATGTTGCAGAATCTTCCACAAGGCTTCCAAAGCCACTTTGTTTTGATCCTTGTTTGCTTGCTCTGTCCTTGTGGATAAAGCCTCTATAGTCTTAGTCTGAGCATCTACAACCTATTTAGGAGGAGTTAAGATAGCTTTGGGAGCCTCTTGTACCTTTTTATTCAATTCCCCCACCTTTCCTTCTAATGCCTTGATCTTGATCAAGCATAATTCTCTATCCTTCACAACAACACTTGATTCATAAAAAATCTTCTAATACCTTTTTGACATCTTCTTTTCTTTAGCCTCATTGAGGTGTGAAAAATGTGTGAGAGCCTAAGATATCTCCAAATCACCAGTATTGTGGATAGACCAAATGATCTTATCCCCATCCTTATTTTCTTCCACATTGATCAAGGAAGGTTTTTGTGTCTTAGGTGAAAGGGACCACATTGACAAAGTTTGAGATCATGGATCATATCCACATCCTTTGATCATATCTCCAATCTGTGTCTCAGATGATAAGTTTGCATCTGGCCACCTTCTGATTTGATTAATTATTAAGGTAGAGGCTAGATCCCATCCCTCTACAAGCAATATCCCACTAGATTTAACCAATTGTTTGGCTTCCTCTGGTGTCATTATTTCAGTTTCAGGGTCATATGCTTGCAAGGCCTACAAGGCTTCACTTGGCACTGAATCACCCTCAGTTAATTGTAATTGGGATCCAATTTGTTGTTGCTTTACACAAATCAAGAAATCGTTGAACTTTTCAGTTTTGATGAAATTATCATTATTCAAGAACTGTTCGTGTTGCATCTCCCTTTTATCTTGGCATAGTAGGAGGGGCATTTCAAATTCCTCGTGCACATCCTCTCTTACTTTCTTTCCTTATCTTATTTCTTTCCTCATCTGGTGATCATAGACTTTGTTTCCAGTAATTAGGGCACTCACCTTATCCTTTTTCTTCTCATGTGCCCTAGCATGGGAAGGCTCCCCTGATTCCGCTTTCTATTTCTTTCTAGGAGGCTCATCAATCACCTCAATATCAGGTATCTTAGTAAGGTCTACCTCTATACTCTGCTCTGTGAAGGGTAGTTGATCCATGGGAGGTGGGCTAGGAACTGAATAGTCTCCCTGAATGTCTTCATTATACTCTAAAAAAGAGTGCTTCTCTAGACCTCTTTCTTTATCTTCACTCAACTCTTCAATTTGATTGTACAAGGTATTGTAAGAATCCATCATTTTGGTGAGTCTTTCTATATAGGGAATATATGGAAAGAAGCCCCCAAATGGAATTCCCTTCTTCTTTATTTGTTTCTCCAGTCTTATCAGATCCTGGTATTGATCAACCCTTCTTGCCACTTCTTCATCCTCTAGGATGTTTCTGATTAAATCCTCCTCTACACACTCTTCATGCTCTTTAATAGTTGTTATGCTTGGAGTCAAATTTTTTTGGCACTCTTAATAAAACCCTTTGGTTCTATCTACCTATATATGGCTACATTCATTCTGTATTGACTCAACTATTTGTTCACCGAATCTATAGCTCTTTTACCAATCATGAAATTCAAAATCTTGAATTGTCTGGGTGTAAATGTTCCTTTCTTGTGGGGAGCCAAGTGCTCCTTATCAGTCCACATTAATTTCAAGATGAATTCTATTGTAGCTATCCTTGGAGGCACATATTTTGGGAGTATATGAGGTGGCTAGGAACATCCATAAACCCTCATTAAAGTAGATGTCTTATCCAAGTAGACATCTCCCCAATTATGGTCTCCTGGCCATTTATCCACAAATTGACAAGGTCTAAGGAGTTGTAGTACCTTGGTGGGAAATCTTTTCATATTTGTGCCTAGCATCTCTGAAATAGGATATCCAATCCAATTATGAAAAGCACAATACTCATTCTCATTGGAGGTGTAGTTCCAAACCCTAAGCCACATTTGTACAGGGTTTGGTTTGCCATGGAAAAATATGCTAGGCCTTAAATTATGTGTGTCCAAGCTGTTAATATTGAAGTATAAGATTAAATGCATTAACAAAGAATAATGCATAAATATAGGGTTGGGCATTATACATATATCAATAAACCATTGATGCATCTTTTCTATGACATACTGAATGTAGTCATAATCAATGTTGACATGTGATTTTTTAAAATCCAAGATGATCATCAGAAGGTCTGCAATCAATCTCTCAGGGCCCCCATCTACTCCCAAAACCTTACATAATCCATAAGCAATGTATTTCATGTAGAAGCTTAAATCTTTGTAAAAATAAGGTGCAACACCTGGTATGGAAGCAATATAATTTATATTTGACTTAGGTATATGGGCCTGGATTAACTTGGAAACAATGGTAGTTTCCCTAGTATATCTACTCTGTAATCTACTCTGTAACCTTGTCAAATCAATCTCTGTAGTACAAGGATGGTATATGTTGAAGGCTTTCATGGAAGAAGCCCTATCTAAAATGACCAGAGTTGTTCCATCACTTTTCTTAATGGTTTCTGAGAGGGGGTCATACTTTATTTCTAGCTCAACTAACAAGTCTATATCTACAAAGATATCAGGGACTATCAACTTCGCTATGCTTGATGTCCATGGGTTTGATATAGGAATTGGGCTATCCTTATTACTATAAAATACTTGAAAATATGATAACCTGAAACCCCTGGAGTCCTAGGATCTCTACAATATGCCAAATCATCGGTAAAGAGTTCGTCATTTACCTTTTTGCCTTGACTCGTTCCAGGCAGTAGACTCACAAACTCCTCAGAATAATTTCTCTTTCTTTTCTGGTCATCTTTTGCTTCTTTACTTGATCCACTGGTTGAAGCTTCACTCATGGTTAGTTGACTCATCTTCACTGATTTATGAATATTCTTATTGAAATTTTTATTTTTTTAAAAGACAAGCCTTATTGCAAATTGCTTTAAAACTCACACAATTCTCTGCTTCTGAATGCTCTGAAAATTATGCAATCTCTCAGCTCTGTAGCTCTGAAAACTTGGTAAACTGAAATGTATGAAAGCTATGTCTATTTATCATTTAGGAATCAATGCATCAATCTAGCCAAGGATTGGAAAGCTTCATTCAGTCACTTCTTTCTTAATTTTGTGTACCCTGACATTAATTCTTTCCCTAGCTGTAGCATTTGAAGTTGATAGGTGATCAATTTTTTAATAAGCCAATTGGGATAGTCATGAGTGATTTTGTCATTTTAAAACCTTATTATATGCGAAACAAGCCCAATATTTGATATGATTGGCTTACATTATCACAACTCATCAGATTGTATACACGTTATCCAGATCCTTTTACTTTAATAGGTTAACTCTTTACATCATGGTGCGAGAAAACCTCTTTGTGAATTTACCTTACTCTGACCATAGTTCTTTTGGCTATCACACGACTGTTCTATCTCTCAATCACTGAGAGTTATCCTTAACCCTCATTTAATTCTAAGATTCAACATGCACCGCACGATCTGAATCTTATCAGTGGCTTATATCTTCTCTTATTTAACCTAGCTCTTAGCACAACTTAACCTTTCTTCTTTTACGGATCACGCGACTGTACAAATTTGAAGTAGCTGAAGCTTTTGATTAACCATGAGTTTGTTCTAAGATTTCATGATTTCCATACGATCTAAACCACATCAATGGCCTATGTTGAGTCTCTTATTCATCTTATACTTACTGAATCTTTTTTGGAGATTATGCTACTACCGTTGATCTCCTTTTAATCTGACGATTTTCACTGAATCTCTTAAGTTCTTTAACTTAAGTTGGTCTTGAGATTACGTGAGTGTAGGCTATCTCAAGGTCGCCAAATAAATTTATTAACCTCAGGTTTTCTTTGAGACTTCACACACATGAAAGATCTATGAATAACTTAGACACATGTCAGTATCTGAATCATTATCTCTGGATCGCTAAAATCCTTGTGACTTTTTGACTTTTCTAAGAGATTTAATGACAGCCACAGGATTTGATCTTAATCTACGGTTCAGATTCATTCACATCAAAAATTAACCCAGTTCTGTCTAACCATAGTTTATCTAGAGACTTAGCGACTGAGTGAATCTCAAAGTCACTGAAGGTTTCATGTAACTCAGGGTCTATTTAGAGATTAAACGTTAGCCCTGCGCTCTTACTTCCATCAACAGCTAGCATTAAGTCTCTCAAAATTTATGTACTTTATGAAATCCTTCTAAGATCACACATCTTCCCTTGATTCTATCTTAATCTGATGGTCTGCACCAAATCTCTTAAAATTTGACTAATATGCACTTTCATCTTGCGATTAAACGCCAGCCACAGGATCATCTTAGCATCCACGATTATCGCTATATCTCGTAAGATTTTACTTAACCATTGGGTCTTTCAGATATCTCATAATTGAATGAATATAAAAATCATTCTTTAACCTTGGTAAGCTTACGAGACTTCACGATTGAAAGAAACTCAAAGTTTCCATATGATCTCTTAACTCATGGGTTTCTTTGGAGATTTCACATGAACCATTGGATCAAATTTAAATCAACCATCTGTGTTTAATTTCTTAATCCTTTAAAGTATATTCTTTACCTTATGAGATAACACGATCAAGGCTTTGCACTGAGTCTCCAAACAAAAAGGAATATTCAGACATGGTTAGGAGATTAAGCGACTGACTTAAACATGTAAAAGAGCACATAACTTAAGTCACTTAAATTTCATGAAAAAGGTAACTGCAAATTAGAAACCAACCTCGAAGAACTAGGGTTTTTTGCTGGACAAGAATGAAAAAAGACCTACAGCTTAGGATTTTACCTATCTTATTGATTTGATTAATTGGAGATCAACATCTGAATGAAAATTTAATAGCACTCTAGACAAGTTTTGACATTTCAAGCAAAATAAACACTGAAAACCCAAAATTTTAATAGCAAGACTCAAAAAATGGAAATGTACCCAACAAAAATTAAAAAAAAGGTGCCTCACAAGGTTCTTCGGTATATTCCCATTATTCCACACCTGCAACGATTATTCAAGTGCACTAGCTTGGCACAATTTATGGATTACTATGCACACAATAGAAGTCGAGATGACATTATGTGAATTCCTGCAGATGGTTCAACATTTAAGGAAATAGAGGAAACTTGGACACACTTTAAAGAAGAACCTCATAGTCTCAGGCTTTCATTGGCAGCAGACGGTGTCAATCCGTTTCTAGAGATGGGATCTGTTTACTCGATGTGGCCTATTTTTGTTATCAACAATAACATTCCTCCTTGGATGTCCATAAAGAGGGAGCACATAATGTTGGAATGATTGTTCCAGGTATTTTTTCATTTAATAGTCATCTAAATTAATTTATTATAAATAATTCATCAAAATAGTCATCATAATTATGTAATGTTTTTGTTCATTCAACTAGGTAAGTACTAAGTTAAAGATATGAATGTATATATTGAGCCCCTTATCGACGAGTTGATGGTGTTATAGAATGGGGTCACTATGTATGACATCTCTAGACCAATAGGACAAACTCAATTTCAATTCTATGCAATGCTTGTATGGACAATACATGACGCCCCTAGGCTAACACATTTTTGTGGTATGTTCTCTTGTTAACACCTATTTTTTGGTATGTTATAGTGCTAACACAAAATTAACATATTTAATCCAATTATACACGATCTTGTAGGTCTTCAGACAAAGGGAAAATTTGCATGTCTAGTTTTTCGTCCAAAGATGAAATGTCGTCATTCAAAAAATTTAGGAAAGTAGGTGTTCGATGAGTATAGACACTTTCTCCACAGAAATCATAAGTACCAAATTACCAAAAACCATATTTTCGATGGGAAATAAGAGACTACATCAAAGTCACAGAGAATGACACCTTGCCTATGGAAGTTGGAATACAATAGAATAAATCATCGAGGTAATGTCATTCCATCTGATATCTTTTATTTGAAAATTATATTTTGATATTCTGTTTTGTGTACTGATGATGTAATTGATTCTCCTAAAGGTCGTCAAGGCATTAATGACCAACTTCCAAAAAGACTAAAATTTTTATCTTACACAATTTAGTAGGTTTTTGTACTATGAGAAACTCCCAATCGTACATTTGTTTGATGCTATGCATATTGATAAGAATGTAACAAAGACATTATGGAAAATATTGGATGGAAGGCATGACAAAGACAAAATTATCAAAATTTGTAGTGACATTGAGGAATCCAACCATGCAATGAAAAATTTCATTCGATCAAATAAAAATGGAGACTAGATTGATATAAGTGCCCTTACCTGGTTATTGTCGGAGAAACAGAGCAATTCTATAAAAGAAGTCATACAAAAAATATGATTTCCCACAGGATTTGTTGTGAACATAAACAATCTCATATCAAAGAAAAGTGAATTTGGGTCAGGGATGAAAATACACGATTGACATACATTTATTAAGGTAATTCATGTTATTTTGTATTCACTATATATTTGTATAGTGCATGTATTTTTCATTGTATTATTTTATAAAATATTGAAAAGATCATTTTACAATTATTGCAGTACATTCTACCTCTATCTCTCCCACACCACTTCGACAACAATGTCAAACAAGTTATATATGATCTTGGAAAATAAATGAGGTGGTTGTCATCGAAAGAAATCCATAAAGAAGATATAAAATATTGGATGAGAAAAATTCCTCATCTTATGTATGAAATGCAAAAGTGTCTACCTTCAACTTTTTTCAATGCACAAGAACACTACTTCATACATCAAGTTGAGGAGATTGAATTATGTGGACCTATACAAACTAGGTCAATGTGGATGGTTGAGAGGCACTTAAAATTTTTGAAGGGCTTGGTTCGACATAGAGCACATCTTGAGGGTTCTATGCTGGAGGGATTTATGGTATACCAAACCATGGTGTACATTAGTGAATATCTTCCTAAGTTTGCAACAAAGATCCATGTAGATCGTATTTGGGATCCCAACTCCATTAAAAAATTTGAATGGGAGTAATTGATGGAGAAAGGTAGATTGACAAAAGTGAGAGGTAATTATAAGATGTTATTGTAGTTAATTAGTTCTTATAAATCTTCAATATAATTTATTTGTAATTAGTCTATTTTTTATATAGTTGGTCGAGAGTGGGATGCAATACATTTGTATATTGTGAACAATCTTGATTGGATGATGATATGGGTTGAATGATGTCAACAAAATGGTTGCTCATTAATATGGGAAGGTGTTGCTTCATTGGTTAAAGAAGCTCATCGTAATAGAGGTTCCAATGTTATGCCAATGGTAATTGATCTAGCATATGGTTTAAGAGGCAGACAAGTACGTAAAAAATTATTAATGATCATGACCCATATGTTTCATATCAACTCATGATGCAAATAATTTTCACGTGCTTGAAAAATTGTAGGTCAAGCACCACAAAGCTATGTACTATCATGGCCACAAATTTTGCATAAAAAATTTGGATGACACAAAGAGAAATTGTGATTCTGGGATAACTGCAGTCTTCGAGGTCACTAATATTTTATCTAGAAATGACATACATCCTCAACAATCTCAAAATTGATACTATCACATCTTGGATGATATACTTGAGTGTGACTTTAAATCCTTCAAATTAGTTCTATTCAACGTCAAATGGTACAGGCTACGGCTGAATCAAAATGATCCTGATATAACTGTTATTCAACATGATAATGGATTTGCAAGGATTAATACAAGGTTGTTTGAGCTAGTTGGAGATGAGCCCTATGTTCTTCCAAGACAATGTGAGCAAGTGTTTTACTTAGAGGTTCCACATAAACCGGGTTGGTCATTTGTTGTTAGACATGATCGAAGAGGAAGGTTTGTAAAGTATAATGTGATGGAAGAAGAAGATACTCAAGAAGGAGCTGATGAAGAAGAAGATGGTGGTGGTGGTGGTGGTGGCGGCGATGATGATAGTGGTGGTGGTGGTGATGATGATGATGATCAATGACATGATTAAAATGTACAAGGTATGTGATTTAATTATTTATATATATTTATATTGATTAGTATATATTTTTAATATTGATTTATTGATGTATTCAAGTCTAATGGCATGGTATAATTAATGTAATTATGTTCAATTCTAATGATTACAACATATGTGATTTATGATAACCAATGTATTTCTTATGATGCTCAATTAAATGTTGCTGATTACATGTATATATTTTGTTTGATTATCAACCTTTCTAGAAACAAGCAGTTGACTACACACATCGTCACCCCTTTTGTTGACGATCTTGCATTCCATATATAAGGTAAAGGTAATTTGTTCATAATTATGATCTTGCATATTGTTCATGTTTTCTTCTACGTAATTTGTAGCATACGTATCATGTAATTTTTAGCTAACTTGAGATAAATGATTCACAAATGTAGAAAATTTAACCCCTTTTATGAGGATCTTGCACAGTGACATGGATCAGCAAGTATAAGTCAATACGCCTTATAGAAATAGTTTATTAATTGCTTTCTTTCTCTTTACGCCCATCTTCATTGAGTGGTTTAATAAAAAGGTATTAACTTGCTCATGATGTAACATTACTTCCCTCAACATCAATTTTACGGCCGACTTCATTAACATTACCCTCATTTAGCAAAATAACTTGCTCCTTACCAACTATATATCTCATTTGATGGATTGCAGGAACCACCAAATAGGTACTTGTCAGATCTATCTTCCTTGAATGAGGGAAATTCGAGAATGGTAGACTAAAGTTTGACATGTAGTATGGCTAAAATAGGGAGATCAACTAGAGGTCAAAAGATTAGAAAAAAAATCAATAAATGTATGCAATTTTTCCTTGCTGAAGGTGGGTCATTTTCTTATGATGATGAAACCAAAGGCGACATCAAGGTGCCCTTTCGGTACACACATCTTGAGAAAGAATGGGTACCCAAGGAGCTACCTCCAATTAACATTGATTTTTGTGTTAACGAGAGGATATATCGCATAGCTCCATCCTTATTACATGGTTTGGGCCTATTTTCCATGGATGGGATAAAGGTATGTTACAAAAAATTTGTTGAATTGATAGATTTTGTCAGACCTTGTTACAATTGTGACGATTGGATGCAGATTGCTCAATATAAAAAAATAATGTGTAGGTATGCACTGTCAAAAAATTATATACAATGGAAAGAAAATGATCAAAGTAAAAGATTTTCTATGTACATTAATGGGAGACCAAAAACAACAGGGAATATTGTGGGTTTTATAAATAGTACATGACCTGAGACAATTAATAAGCAACCCAATTGCATATTTGAGGCGCGTGAGGGGAATCATTTTTTTGTATGTGTGATAAAATCAATAAGTGCAGGGGAAGAACTGCTAATAAATTACCATTTGAATCACATAGATAAAAACACAGTTACTATCATGGGGATGTTAAGTATTGTATACCATTTAAACTAACATCAAGTTTATGACTCCAATATACCATTTTATTAATAATTTTTTTTTCTATGTCTATTGCTTTCAGTTCGCTGAAGTTTTTATATTTAATCTTTGTCACAAGACAACATGGATCCCCCACATTATAGAGGTGGTAGGGGTGCTCCACCCACCCATTATTCAACAAAGGTAAACCTTATTGTAATTGTATAAATTAGATAGATAAAAAATGTTATATTATTATGTTCTTTTATTTAGGGTTTTGGAGTTATTATGATAGTTTTACTGATATTCCAATCACAAATTGATATTTAGGATAGGGGAAAAGCACCTACAATAATAGAGGAAATAGATGTAGATACAGATGAGTTCCCATATATCCTTCACCCTGTAAATGTGGTGAAGAAAAAATTTAAAAAAGTCGTTGCAAAAATTATTAAAATTTTGGAGGATCCAAATCCAACCAAGGATATGTAGGCGAGGACAGATGAATTGATGTGGCAAGTATGGCATTATCAAGTAAGCAGTAATGAATCTTTAGTTATAAAAAAGTTCAATAAAGGTTATATTTTATATTCTTTTATGTCATGAGCTAAAATATGTATGTGTTCTTGTTACAGGATTTTTTGCTTGCTCAAGAACCTAGTCATGGACATCGCAGTGAGGCTGGTACTAGCAGAACTCCCACCTCACGTAAAATAATCCTTAAGTTAACAAGTTACAAGGAATTTTTTCTTTGGAACATTCAAAAACTTCATTGGACTTACTGATTAGAAGTGTACATTTCTTATTGGACTTACTGATATCGTAGATACAACTATAGGAAAATGTACAGTTACAACTAATTCAAAATTTCCAAGAAAATCTTCACTCAAACAATATTGAAATCTACTCTTTTATTATTTCAGAATGTCTTTGCTAACAATATATTATTCATATCATCAAGTGAGCCAGGTGACTCCTCCTAGAAGGACTGACCATCCAAGATTGCCAAGTGCAATGTCAGTAATAAGGAGCATGCAAACATCAACACCTTCATGGTCTATGCCTAGTAAACATTGTCTATCATGAGTGATTAATTCAATTAGATCAATATCCTATTTTTCTTGAGATTATTAGTCTAACTCCAAGTGGAAGAAAGATATCATCTAATATCAAAAATAATTGTGCCTAACAAGATATTATTTCACTAAGTTTATTCAAAGCCTTTGTCATCCAAATCAAATCAAATTGATTCCCTTCCCTCACAATCCAATCATAAAATCCAACATTTATGAGGCCTTGATCTCACAATCAAAACAAGTCCAAAACATTTGCCCCTAGTTCTAATTCCATCCTTCATCCATCATCAAATTTTTCATTTAGCTCATTTCTAGAATTCATCTTTCATCCTTCATCTTTCCAAATGGTACCATGTTCTATGGTTGTTCTAACTTGATCACAAGCCAAAAACATGAGATTCACTCAAGCAAACACAAACAACTACAATAAGAATCCCATGGCACACATGTTCTTTCAGAGCAGTGAAGTGCAATCTGTTGATATCACCAATGATACTGAAGAATAAGGATTGGTGAATCAATTTGATAGGCCCTCTCAAGTCAATGAGTTTTGTAAAGTCCCATACAATTTGGAAATGGTTGAGAAGGCTATTAGGCTAAAAAAATTTAAATCTTCATGAACCTTGTCACAAATGGAGTCACACTGTCCCTAGACTTTGATGACATATTTCTTTATAGAAATGTCACCAATATTTTCTGTCCTTAAGACCAAAACATTGCGACATCATCCCATAACAAAGGAAAAGCTAATTCTAGTGCAACTTCCACATTGGTGGCGACTCAAGTAGCCACACAAGCCTTTCAAGAGACACCTGAGAATCTTTGAAAAATCCTTAGTGTCATTCCTACTTTAACCTCCCATGATAGTACTCATAATACAAGGAACACATCTTTCGACATGGGTGCTACTGTCTTAAACATTGACCAAACTTCATTTCCACAAATGTCATTCCCACAATCTACACAACAATACTCATCATCACTCTTCACAATCCCCACATCTTCCATGAATACATCTACTCAACAAACCTCTCAAGAATATCACTACACTCCTCCTCCCACATAAGAACTTAGATCATCCACCTTTACATCATCACAATTTGGGGGAGAACAATATTTTGGACAAGCACTAATGCATCACAATGCTCCTGATATATTTCACCTAGTCAATGAGCTCAAGAGCCTTGTACATAACACACAAAATGGGGGGAAGAAGTTATCTTTTGATGAAATATGTCCCTACCCATTTGACAAGTCAATCAACATGCAACCATTTCCCCCAAACTTTGAAATTCCTAAATTTGACAAATACAAAGGGGAAACGTGTCTAGTCGAACACCTTAAAGAATTCTATGGTGCATGCCAAGAGGTCTCCTGCAATGAGAATTATCTAGATACTTTTCACTAGAAGTCTTGGAGGGACCTCTCTTGAATGATTCATGGCTCTCCCTCATGGGTCTATATATACCTTCTTTGATCTCGCAGAGAAGTTTGTTGCACAATATTCATACAATATTGAGCATCAGACGTCATTAAGTGACTTGTGAAACATCAAGAAAATGAATGGAGAAACCTTTTACAATTTCTTACAAAGGTAGAGACACCTTGCAAATATAATGCCTTGGAAAATACCCAAGAAACACTTGATTGACATCTTCACTAGGAACTTGGTATATTTGAGATGTCATTTAAAAGAAAAATGGCTTCGCCTAATACTTTTGAGTCCGTTGTTAAGAAAGGGAAGAACATGGAGGATGGACTCTTGCAAAAAGGTACCAACAAACATTATACCCCTTCACCTAATAATGACAATCCTAAGTTTTGGACCAAAAATAAAGGAGTTTTCAATGATGGAGTGACTGATGCAAAACATGTTCAAAATGTCCAAGCATCCAATAAGTGCAATAAAAATAATCATAATAATCGAAACAACAAAAATCAAAACAAAGCATCACAACAACAATCACAACAAAAACCAAATCACAATCAGTCATGTTTGTTTCCACACAACAATAACAAAACAACAACAAAAAAATAACAATCCTAACATGCATTAGTGTCGACAATACACATCACTTGCGGAACCTCTCGATGACATATTTCATAAAATTATTGTTCGAACCCTGATTGTGTTTCTAAAAACTAGACCATCCAAAGAGAATCAACCTAAACCTGCTTGGTACAAGGACAATGAATATTGTGAATATGTTGCGTGAAGGGTCATGATACCAATAAATCCATGAATTTGAAAAACTTTGCCCAAGACCTTATTGACAATGAAAAGATTTAGATTGAGGGACATACATCATCATCATAAAATGCCCATATCAATATCTATAATCAACCCTTTCCCAAACATGATCAGAAAAATGCCTCGCCATCAAAGGGTATTGCCATATAACTATTCCACCAATAACATCATGGGTTTTGACTCATTGTGTGGAAATATTGAAGAAAATGACATCTTTTGATTTTATTCCCTATGTGGCCGCATTGAAGAATCCAACAACCATATATACACCCTTAAACTTAAGGGTGCATATTGTAATGCTACCACTCACATAGCCATAGTTACTATTCAAGTTGTTGCACTATAACCCGCTTTGATCACTTCCATTAGACCAGCTTCATGGTATGACCTCTTGTCACAACTTGGGAAGACTCCTGCATAGATATACATCCTTGAGCTATTACAAACATCACCTGTTCGCAAGGAGATCCTTGATAAATCCCTTCTTGAGTTGCTTGTCCCAGATAACCTTAACACATCGTATTTTCAAGACATGATTGGGAACTCATCTGCATAGAAACACCTTGTGTTCACAGAGAAGGAAATTTTTGGTCTTGATCCACATCATAACAAACCCTTACACATTGAATCCCTCATCCATTGTCACAAAATAAAAGGGGTCCTTATAGATGTAATTCTTATATAGCTTATCATAACCAACCTTTCAAGTATTATATGTATATTAGCACCACCCATCACCATCATCCCCGAACTTAGGCCCTTTGTTCCTCTGTCCCCAAAATATTTCTTGATGTCCCCTTGTTCCCAATGGATAGTGGAACACTAGTTTTAACAAATAAAGTTAATTAAAGTGAAACATAAAATATATCGTTTCACTTACCTTTGAATGCTCCAATTTTTTGCATGATCTCAATATTCATCTGGTTTGAATATTTGTACCTTAAAAATGATAAGACAGTTGGGACTCCCTGACGATCTTCTAGATGTTTCAAAGAGAATAAAAATCAAGACCTATGATGACAGAGGAAGAGAGTCCAAAGGTTTGATCAAACTACCTCTTAAAGTGGGTCCTATGCAGATTGAGACTACTTTCCAAGTTCTAGATCTTGAATTTCCCTATAATATACTTCTTAAAAGACCTTGGATATGTGCTATCTCACGTGTACCCTCCATATTCTATAAATTATTGAAGTTCCCACATCAAGGTTGAGAGATCACTATTCTTGGAGATCCCAAACCCTTCCAATATTGCAAACGATTGGAAGCAAAGAAAACTCGCTTTATCATATTAAATGAGTTTGTCAGACCTATCACTAAAGAGGAACCCGTCAAGCCTTCTACTGAAGAAAATGATAAACCATAAACTAATGAAGCCTCTACATCTGAAGCTCCTAAGGGTAAAGAGAAGGCCACTAAAGAAAAAATCCATGAATTTAATAAGAAGGTAAAGTTCACTGATCAATGTAAGGGAAAGTAATAGTTCAAGAATGCCTTTTGTATTGGCCAAATCCCTCTATCTCAAAAGTCCCACAGTAGACCTTCGCAACTCTTTCCTAAGAAAAATAAAGGTATCATGGAATGCAAGAAGACCACTTTTGAACATTGGGGATCCTTTGGTGATGAACATATGGAATCATATATCCAATCCCGAATATATAAAGATGGAGTAGACGAACCTGTAAATATACCTAAGGGAAATATGTAAAGGACACTCCCATTTTTGAAAGCATGGGATATCATGGAACAAGACTTGGTGCAAAAGAACAAGGTATAAAAGAGTCAATCAAATAAATCAACTACCCTCATGGTAAAGGATTGGGCTCCATAGAGACTAAGGTGCCCTTAACTTATGCCTGTGAGGTTTCTTTTGATGCAGAACCTAAGGAGGAATTCTATGAAGTTCCCTTTGAGTACATCAAAAATGAGCTCATTGATACCAACCATGTCCTTTCCATCACTAAATTTGACCTTTCATCCCTTAGCATCCCATTCAAACACCCTAAACTCATTTCTTGGGACCAACAAGACTCACCGCCACCTTTAGATATATGTGATTTGGATGAGGCATTGTTATCCCTCTTTGGTCTGAGAGATCCACAAGACTATGAGCACAAACTCTGTTACAATGATTAAGCCTACTTCTGTAGCCAAGTCAAATCTCTTAGTCACAAAAGTGAACAACAAAATAGAAATAAAAAGACAATAAAACATCCCCTGGTGAAAACCTTTCTAAGGCACCTTTGGATGAAGAAAAAGACAAAATATAAAGGACGTGTCTTTTGGTGAAAACCTTTCTAAGACACTAAAAAGGGATAAGTTGACTTTCCTTTTATGTCTCTACCACTATAAAATTCTTCTATCCTCATCAAAGATACACTTGAAATGAATCTTGGAATAGCTGAAGACCCTAAGATCACCTTTATAGCAGCATCCCTGAATGACAAAGAAAAAACTGATATGACTGTGTTTCTTTGTAAAGCACAAA
Source organism: Thuja plicata (assembly GCA_018584345.1). Lineage (NCBI taxonomy): Eukaryota > Viridiplantae > Streptophyta > Pinopsida > Cupressales > Cupressaceae > Thuja > Thuja plicata. The sequence continues at coordinate 418,355 of MU224367.1, forward strand.
ACAATTTTTCTTGGTCTTGCAAATATATGTCTGGAATGGACCCTGATCTAGTCATACACCATCTTGTGGTAGACTCTAAAATCAAGCCTTTCAAAAAAAGGCTACACAAGATGCATCCACAAATAACACTAGTAGTAAAAGTAGATTTATTTAAGATGCTCAATTCTGAATTCATCAGACCTATAGACTATCCACATCTATTCATACTTCAGATTCCTAAACTTGGCATGTTTGAAGGATGGTTTTCCACTACCCAACATATACATCATAGTGGATTTGACGATAGGACGTGAAATGCTATCGCTCATGGATGGATTTTTTGGTTACAATTATATCATAATTACAACAAAAGATTAACACAAGACCACATTCCCCACACCTTGGGGTACTTTATGTTACCAAGTCATGACCTTTGGACTCAAGAATGTTGGAGCTACCTATCAGTGTGCCATGACGACTATCTTTCATGACCTCCTGCATGATATCATAGGAGACTATGTGGATGACATCTTAGGAAAATAGAATACTAGAGAATCACACATCGTCATCCTCACCAAAATATTTGAGAGATTAGAGAAATACGAGGTCCTGTTGAATCCTAAGAAGTGTGTCTTCGGTGTACAATCAGGAAAATTGTTAGGCTACATTTTATTCGGCATAGGAATTGAGGTGGACCCAAAGAAAGTAAAATCCATCCTAGAGATTCTACCCCCAAGGTACTAAGACAACTTCACAGCTTACAAGGAAAAATTCAGTCCATCCATAGATTCATGTCACAACTAGCAGATAAAGTCCATTTTTTCTCTCACTTGTTGCGAAAAGATATCAAGTTCCTTTGGGATTTTTTATGTCAGAATGCCTTTGAACAACTAAAGAACTATCTAGATAATCCACTAATGTTGGTCCCTCTTATTCCAGGTTGACATTTGATTCTCTACATCTCTGCCACTACTGTTGCACTGGGTGCTCTCTTGGTAGAGCTAGACAATAATGGAAAAGAACAAGAAATCTACTACCTAAGCAAAAAACTAGTCGGATATGAGTTGAAATACACAACCATTGAACGAGCATGCTTGGTTATTGTCTTTTATATGCACAAACTTCATCATTACATGCTTGATCAAAAAAATCAACTCATTGCAAAGATCGATCCACTAAAATACCTATTATCTAAGGCTTCTTTTACTGGTTGTGCTACTAAGTGGGTTATGATCCTGAGTGAATTTGATATTGTGTATGTAGACAGAAAAGTAATCAATGGACAAGAAATCATAGAATGGTTAGCAGAATATCCTATTCTAGGGGATCATCCTATAGTACCAAATTTTTTCCGCCGAATCCATCATGACTATCACATCGAGTATACAATGGAAACTCTATTTCGATGAATCTTTTACACATAAAGGATCAGGGGCAGGAGTCTTGTTTGTGACACTGCAAGGAGACCTTATCCCTAAATCTTATAACCTGAAATTCACACGCACAAACAACATTGCAGAGTACGAGGCCTTGGTGATCGGACTTCGTTTATCTATCCAATGGAAAATCACTAGTCTACTTGTCTTCGCTGACTCTCAATTAGTTATCGGGAAAGGTAATGATGAATATCACATAAATGATGATAAATTTCTCCTTTATCACAGATTGGTGGAGGATCTGAAACAACACTTCACCGAGATTATATTCCAACAGATCCCTAGAATGAAAAAAAAAGTTGGTGATGCCATGGCCACCATTGGGTCATTGATATCTATGCGATAATACAGTCATAGGTGAAAGTTTCTTGTTGAGAACCTTATTGTCCCTGCCTATGACATCCCAGAATCTGAAATGGTGTGTGATATTTTTGGTCCTGATTCTCCCTAGTACCAAGATATTTACTCCTACCTCCATGATGAGATCATTCTTCTTTACCTTACACCTAACCAATGCAAGACTTTCATTCGCCACACTTCCTGATACACTATCCTTGATGATACCCTCTTCCAAAAATACTTTGATGAAACCCTCCTTAGGTGTTTGGATTCAGAAGAAGTCAAAATAGCATTAGAAGAGGTTCATCAAGGAATCTGTGGGGTCACTCCAGTGGACTCATTCTTGCAAAGAATTTGTTGTGTATAGGTTACTATTGGTCGACCATGGAGCAGGATGCCTATCACTATGTGAAGAAATGTGTGCCTTGTTAGCAGCGCAGCAATCTTATACACACACCATCCCAATCCCTTCAACCCACCATCACACCTTGACCTTTCTCTCGCTGGGGAGTTGACCTTGTTGGCCAAATATTTCCAAATTCCTCCAACGGCCATAAATACATCATTGTCGTCACTGAGTACTTCACTAAATGGTTTGAAGCCATCCCGCTTACTTACACCACTGAAAAATAGATTTTGAAGTTCATCCTTAACTACATCATATGTCGCTATGACATTCCTCAGAACATTATCGTTGATAATGGGACCCATTTCAAAAATAAGGATGTCAAAGAGCTATGTAAGAAGTTCAACATTACCCAACATTATTCCTCCAAGTACTTCCCACAAGGAAACGGTTAAGCGGAGGCTATGAATAAAACCATCTTGAAAATCCTCAAGAAAATAGCCGATGATTTTGGCCGTGATTGGCACCTCCAGTTGAACCCCACTCTCTGGGCCTACGACACTTCAATCCAAAATCCCACTGGAGCTACTTCAATTGCCCTTTTTCATGGTATTGAGGTCAGTCTATGCATTGAAATCAAGATTCCTTCCCTCAGAGTCTCCTTGAAAGATATGCTAGATTTGATGGAGTACCAAGTTTCTCACTTGCAAGAGTTTGAAGTTGGTGATGCACTAAAAGTATAGTGTCCTTGTTAGGAGACCTAGCCATGTTAGGAGTTGAATATTACATTTAGTACATATCCATGTTAAAGGATAGAAACCCTATTAGGGGTATACAAGGAGCTCATTGCTCTTACACAAAATAATTGTCTATTACAAAGATTTATCAATATGAACTATTACAAGCATCTATTATGCTCAAGTAGTCCCAGTTAAAGCTCGCAAGTTCTATTGTCTGATTCTGACATCATAATGCATCTACACATTACACATGTCTTTGCATCATAAACCAACTTTACTTATATACTCAATCTCAAAAGATTCTTCCAATCGGCTCACAAGAACATCACAAAACGTGTCCAAACTTAACAAAATAGCAAATACATAGTCAATGATCATACATCAATAAAAATAGGGTAGGACCCAATCCAAATCCAAAGTAGAACTTTTGGATTCTGTAAAATACTCCCTTAACCATCACAACCATTCACATTCCCTGTATCACTGTTGTATTGTCTTCACATAACTTCAACAAGTTGTAACTATGTCCAGTCAAATCCAAAATAAAAGTGACCTTAACTGAAGGTCTATTACATCCCATAGTACACTCCTCTAAGCTCGCATGACTCAGTTCGATGAATATTGTGCTCGCTAATCAAAACTATGTAACTCTAACTTGTTAACTACATCCTGGACTTAGTCATTTTACAAAACTGAATATCCAAAACTAGATTGTACTTCAAGTGACCATGCCAATGAGTAGTGTTGCCATAAATGACAACCTCTATGCTATGTTGATTAGGCCACTTGCCAAAAATCTCCCCCTTTGGCATTGATGGAAACACTTAGTGAAAAATGACTAAGTGCTCAATACCAAACTACTGACTAAGTGTATTTTTCATACTCATTACTTCTCCTTTGACATCAATGGAAAATGTATACTCAAATTTTTATCTATGTACACATCAAAATTTCAGAACTACACATCAAAAACTCATACCATGTGAAGTACATCTTGGAAAGAGGTTTCCAAGATCTTCGCCTCTATTGTCCATGTCTTCACCAAGATCTGATCAACATGAATCAAATCATTCAAAGCAAAAGATGAAACCTCGACAGCCTTCAGTTTTGTAGGCATGTCTTTAGTAAGAGCCTTCTTCGCTTTCTCCGTATCAGAAAGGTGTTTCTCTAGAATTGATAGTTTCAGAGTGATAAGACTCCTCAACACACCAAATCTTCCCAACACTCTCCCTTTCACATTCTCAAGCACACTGATGTTTTCCAACAACCTATACACTTCCTTATCTAGCTCAGTGACAGTTTGTGAGGAGGACCCACAACTCTTTACCATTTCATCTAGTGTCCTTTTGTCATTCTCAAAGATATCATCTATATTATTTAGGTGCACAAGAGGATTTATACAGTAGTTGTATAACTTCCTTCCATGAATTCTGCAAGACTTCACTTCAACAATAATGTTATCCAGTATAAGCGCCTAATTTGTGTACAATTTAAAGATTATTTTGGGTCCACTTTTGTGCCTTTCTATGGTAGGACCTCATATGACACTTAAAGGATACTTAAATTCTAATATGGTCGCTCCTCCATTCCTTTCAATATTTATTAAACTTGAGGTTGGCCCTTATTTCTAGGAGCATTTCTCCCCTTTTCCTCCAATCCCATAATTCATTTCATCACCTAGGCCCTATAGCCCTATTTGTGACCTTCATGATCTATCTTGACCTCAGAATGAGTTGTACTAAAAAATCATGCACATACCTTATTTCTCTAGCACCCAATTCAAATATGGGCTCATTCTCCTAGGTACAAAACGCCATTGAAATTCTGTCCCTGGGGATTTTGGCCCAAATTTGGCCCAGGGGTCTTTACCAAGGTTTTGGGGGGAAATCTAGTCTCGTGGTCGACCTGCTTAATTTTAACTCCCTGAAATGATGTGAGATGTATATAAACCCCCTATCTCTTCTCATTTTGGCAAGTAATAATCTAAGAGTGCACACATTATTGTCAAAAGCATTCCAACAATCAAGTGTTCAAGCCATTAAGTGCAAGGAATAAAATCAAGCAATCAAGAGCCATCAAGTTTCAAGAATTCATTCCTCTCAAGCAATCAAGGTGTTTTCTTCCATAGATCTAGCTTCTTTCCCTTAGTGGAGGCCAAGCAAAGGAGTTTTCTACCAAGGAAGAAGATCTACATTCATCCACTTTCATTCAAGTATCTCTCTTCTCCTCAATCAAACATTGTGGCAAAATACATTTATTCCATGAGATTTAGTCTTTCATGATTTCCTTTTGGGTTTTTGTGTTTAGTCAAAGCTATTGCATCAACATATTTGATCTCATTCAAAGAAGCATTTGTATTATCAAGGTATGATATACTTCATTTTCTAGATCTAGCCTCTGCTACATGACAACACACTTTCCTTTATTTAGTTTCATTTCAATGTTGATTCCTAAATTGGAGCTTGACTGAGGCAAACCTCTTTATTTCAACCTTCTTCCCCATTTTTTGGGTAGGAATAGGTTATGGAGCCACCAGATAGGATCAGAAAGATCGAACACAGTAAAAAAACCCAAAAAATTTTAGTCAAAGTTAAAGGGTACATAACGCCATTGGCGATTTGTCCCTGGGTACAGGACGAGTTTCGGCCCATCCCTACGACTTTCAGCTCAAATTTCACGTACAGGTCAGTTCTGAGCTTTGATTTCCAAATATGTACTTTTATGCTAGATATTAATTTGTTTTCGTCTGTTATTTCCAATTTTCTTCACTTTATCTAAGTAAGCACTTTAATCACATTAGTATATCATTTCCATTTCATCAATCACATTATTTTAGGAAGGAATCCATTGTCGCATTTAGCGTTTGAGTCTCCTCTTGAACCTAGTGGGGCATATTCTTTCCGAATGTGTAATTGTTGAAAAGGGAGGTGATTTACCTATCTTTTGCATTTCTTCCCTTTTCCCATTATACAGTCCCAAAGCTTAGGAATCCTTGATTTGAATTCATGATTTCTTCAAGCCTTCTAGGCATACTCTCTTTTCTTGGCATATGGTTTTACTGGGAGATTGGCTTCATCTCTTGCACAAATATATCTAGATTTGGCATGATGTTTTTAGGGTGAAAATTCTCTTTAATATCTGGAAAGATAAAAATGTTACTTTTTGTTGTTCTATTGGTGCTCACTTTTCTTTGTATACTAAAATCTTTTTCTCTAATGTGCTTATCCAAATTCACATGCAAGCTTGTAAATGTGCACTTGAAGTTGCTTATCTTCACGACTTACTTGGTCACTCGAGGAATACTCCATGTATGATTGTCAAAATTGTGTTAGATCATTCCTCTCCTCCTTAGGGTGTTAGCATAAGTGTAGCCAACCAACAATGGATGCTACTCCTATGATCCCCATAGCTCTCAACCTCCAACTACCAAAAATATTGTTGTTCATGGTGGATGGGTCAACCTAGCCTTCTAAGATGTATTCTACCTCCTCTCACGAATGGAGCCATGCTTCTAACTAGACTCAAACACGTATCCCCACTTGGATATTGGCAATTCTCGAGTCCATGATCAATAACTTATAGACAACCCTCCTCAAAAAAGAAGATACTCTCACTAATTGAGGGCCCGTTTGGTTGGCGGAATTTGTGCATGCTGGAATTGCCAATTCTAGAATTGAATCCATTCTAGGTTTGTGCTATTCTCAAAATGAATTCTAGAATATGGCTGTCCTGTTTGGTTCACCTGGAAGATGACTGAGAAGATGCAAATTCTGTGTTTGGTTCCACACAACTAGAATTGGAATTGGAATTTTGTTTTTGTACACATACACATATATACATACATATGTGTATACACACACATATGTGTGTGTATATACACACACATGTGTGTGTATATACACACACAT
>MU224367.1:425152-458778 GCA_018584345.1 Thuja plicata
ATGTGTGTGTATATATACACGCACACACATGTGTATATACACACACATGTGTGTGTATATACACACACATATGTGTGTGTATACACATATGTATATATACACATGTACACACACACATATACACATACATGTGTATATATACACATGTATACACATACATACATGTGTATATATACACATGTATACACATATACACATATGTGTATATATACACACATGTGTGTATACACACATATATACATATACACACATTTGTGTATATATATACACAAACACACATGTGTATATACACACATATGTGTATATAGATATGAGTATGTATATACACGTGTGTATATATACATACATGTATGTATATACACACAAGAGTATATACACACACATGTATATACATACACATGTATATTCACACACATGTGTATATATACACACATGTACACACGTGTGTATATACACACATGTGTATATACACTCATGTGTATATATACATACATGTATCTATACTATATATGTACATGTGTGTGTATACACTCATGTATATATACACACATGTATATATACACATGTGTATATACACACATATATATACACATGTGTATATATACACAGATTTATATATACATTTTGATAGCAATATAATATTAACACAAAAATGGGAATGAATTTTCCTTCACAAAACAATACTCTCCATTCCAATTCCAATTTTCAATTCCAATTCCAATTCCAGGTCCTGAGGGGGAATTGTGGAATGCTCAAAAAAGCCCAAAATTAGAATTCGCATAACCCTATTCCAATTTTTAATTTTGGAACCAAACAGAGAATTGAACATTTTGGGAATTCAGAAATGCCAATTCCCGTTCAATTCCAATTCCACCCCTCAACCAAACGGGCCCTGAGAGCTGATTGATGATTTCCCCTTGGAGATGTTTGGAGATTGTCCTCCTAGCTTTGCTTCAATTGTTTAAACTTTATTTGGCCTTGGACCTCTTGCTATGGTTTTATCTTTGGTTAGATTTGTCCCATCAAGCTTTATTGCTGATGGTACTTACTGTGGGCCCGTGTCATAGATGTTTTGAATTCTCCCTCCTCCTGCTACGACAGAAGTAAATAAACTGCAATTCCATGTTGCAGATAATCTGAAATATACTTAACTACCTAGATATTTATTGAGGAAACGTATTTTACTCTCACCCACATACTCATTAATGGTTTCTGACGCCTAAGGCTGTTGTTATCAGAGAAATGGCATACGGTTTGAATTAACATTGAAAGCATCGTCACGAGGAATACGAATTGAAAGGTAATGCACTAGAATTCGATATAAGTCATTTTCTGGCAGTGATAAATAATGTCAAGAATGATAATTGATATCATGGATGACACCTCTGAATCCTCCGTCTCCCGTGCAGGACACCTTCCTGTTTGATTCTGTAACTCGATTAAATGCTGCATGATCTAGAACTTCGCCATAGGATTCTAAGATTTGTGTCCAAAAATGAGACGTGTTTTGTTTTCTATGTATCTAGGGGAAGACCATTATAGGTCATTATATCTAACTTCTTGCATCTTAAGTATTTAAATGAAACATTTGTTTTTTTATGATTTGGTGTTGTTTTCGAATGGGATTTTATTGCTTATGACTATTGTTCTGTCTTTAAGGTGTAAAGACGAATCTTGTGGGGTCTATTATGTTCACTAGAATAAAAAAATGGTCATTTCAAAGTTTAGTCCAAAACATATTACCTATTGCCCATTACCTGTTTGTTTTGACAACCAAAAAAAATGGCAAAAGTGATCCAATACTTACGCACAATGTCCCACCAATAATCATGTACTATGGGTACTAATAAGGTGCACAATTAATCTAATTACTCTTTTTTTTGAGAAAATGGTAGGCTATTGGCCGACTAGATGATATTTTATTGGGTTTTAATTAGCGAACTCTAATGAATGATAATTGAACATGGGCAGTAACTGGTGTTCTTCCCCTAGTTGTGTGTGTTTTAAGATCTATTATAGAAGGCAAAAATGTAAGTCTCACAAAAACTTATAGATATAAGAAAATTGTTTGATCTTCAAATAACGTTATAAAGGTTAATTAAGGAGAAAACTCATTCGCAAGGTCTCAATAGTAATGAGTATACAAACATAAATCAAGGAGCTCTTAGGAAATGCAAAAGAGAAAAAAAGAAAATAAATAGGAAACAAATTTGGGGGATTATTGGTTTGATGAGGAGTGAGAAGTTGCAAGAAGTTTGAAAGAGTCAAACAAGAAGTAGATGAATATTGAGTTGTACAAGCAAATTTTAAGAAAGAAAAAAGTTGAATGTGTGAACACAAGGGAGGAAGAGTTAATCGGTATTGGCTAAATAGCCAACTAAAACGTAAAAACAATAAAGCCGATTGAAAAAAAAACCAAGTGTCCCCCTTGGTAAGATACTATGTTTTAGTTTGCTGCTTAGATGTTGCCGAGTTAATCTACCTTGGAAAGAATAATTTGAAAGTTTTTTGGAAGGAGCTTCAACCAAGAAAGAAGCAAAATGGGATAACATTTCAGCTAGTCAATGGTTTGAATGTGCAAGACAACTATATGAGCATGAATTAAAGGTGACAACTTTATGAGCATGAATCAAAGGCAAACCCTCCTTCCTTGGTAACACCACAAAAAATCTTTTCACCTTGCATGAGGTTGAGAATGACATTAAAAAAATGGTTAAACATGGTGTGAATCTATCTTGGCATTGATGGTTATATATTGGCATTATCAATGTTAATGTGCCTAGTGATGACCCAATAATAATATTATCAATATGCTTGGCTTGCAACTCACCCTTTCCTAATTAATTTGTTTGTGGTAACTTTAATATGGCAAAGAATTTGCATAAGGCTAAGATTAAAGAATTTGCATAAGGAGAATAATTTTTAATACAATACTATACATTATAAATACTACTTCAAAAACCATTTCGTTCTTTTTAAATACAAAGTTGGAATAAAACCCTATTTTGTCAAAGCTTGTGTTTCCATGGTTAAATATTCCAACAAGTTCCAATAGGGCCCTCAAGTAACAAGATAACATCATGAATTTTTAACAACACATATTCCACCAATTTTTTCAAATTAGTGACTAGTAAAAGTACATATAAATATCATCCCTTATGACTATTATTTCATGACATTTTAACTTGTATGGGATGGTAGACCCTTGAATGTTTGAAGTAATTTATTTTTAACATGTAATCAATTATTATAAGGGAATCCATCTCATCATGCAGGTGTAGAATCGTGATCCTTGCTTGATACTTGCTAAAACTACAATGAATCGTGAAATGTTCTAACTTCCTATATCACCACCTTTATGTGTGATTTGTTAAACAATTTATGGCATTTCACCAATGGGTTCATGCCATTACAACCAAAGAACTCGCCAATGGGTTCATGTCATTACAACCAAATAATTTGTGAGTTGTCCACCCAAATGGAAACAACTCCTTTAATCTCTCACTCCAAATATTCACCACTAAGTGAAATACAAGATTAAGCTTATCAAATGTCATTGAGATAAATGTTCTCAGATAATAGCCTAACTTCATTAGCTTAAATGAATGGATAAAGCTCCAAATTAGTTTTAAAACCCCTCCAACTCAAGGAATCTAGAGCTAAATTTAAGGCTATATAATTTCTCATGGATGACCCATTTCCCTACAAACAGTATGCGATGATTACTTGGATCACTATTGGCTAGTAGTTTAGGTTCAAGAGGAGACAAAGGAGCATGCTCAATATTTTCTGTAGTTCCTAGATGTTTTATTACTCCTATGTTTAATCAATATGCCCAAGTTACTTAAGATGTGTTATCTATTCTTGATGAACACAATGTTGTAATTATGAAGATGGCCAAAGAGAAGGCCTTAGCTTAGACAACTTTCCTTGTTAATTTCTTCAAAGTTGGATGTGCTTGCACTAGTTAAAACCCAACCTATGTCTACTAGTTCTTTTCAAAAGATCCCTAGGGAGTGGTATCAATAGAGGGAATATCCATGGTATAAACAAATCTTGGGGCCTAGAGTGTATCACCAACTGGAGGCATATTGTCTTAATGTATCATATACGATCTTGGGATGAATGCTCTCGATCATTAGAGTACAAACTATGGAGCCTTTGATACCCAAAAGAGATACATATGCCCTAGGAACATTACAAACATGAAATATTATCTAATGTAACACTTATATGAGCTAGCTAAATCTATAAATACTAAATAATTATAGTTGTTAGTATAGTATTTATTACGTCGTAGGCGTTTTCTCTTTGAGAGAAGCCAAGCTAATATTTCAATCAACATTGGCCTTTTCCTAAGAGCCCTTGGATGACCATCAAATTGATCATCGCCGTTCATTGTTTGAAAGGTAAAACATTACTACCCTTGCCACGTTGGCCACATGGAAAATGGTAATAATGCTGATTTTCCAAACACCACTTTATTGTAAAATCCGTGTGAAGTTGGAAACCACAACATTGAATTCAATAGTGGTGTAAAACTACACAATGGATCTACTCAAATAAAACACAGTTGAAAGAAAATTGTGATCGAATCTCGGAAAAGAATTACACGTCATATTTGAACTATTAAATATTTAAATGTATGAAAAAAATTGAACTATAATAGATCATACTCTCTGATCAATTGTGAAAACACAAAGACCAAACAAATAGAATTTAAAAGAATGATCCATAGTAAAAACATAAGAGAATTTAAATATATTTTTCTCTCAATTATCACAATTTTAAACATATATATAAATTGTCCTCTTAGACATTGTAAAAACTAAAAACTAAAAACTAAAAGAAAGAGAAATGACAAGAATGGCTTGGTCCTCTAAATAAGAAAAATCAAAGAATTTAAATTGAGAATTTTAAAGGAATTTTTTAACAAGGCTATCAATTAGTTCTTTCAATGCCCTCTCGGAGGAGGCTTGCACCCTTGGAAGATGCACAAATATCTTTATAGAGGTTTTTATGGTTTTTATTGTTTTGATTTTTTTCAATTCTAAGTACAAAATATTTAAGGGTTGTTTGTAAAATATTTATTATAAAAAAAATAATTATAAGTAAAAAGAAAATTTTAGAGTTGTTTGAAAAATATTCATTATAAAATTTAATTGGTTGTTTAAAATAATAATATGGGCTTTCGAATTGTTATAAATTTACATTTCATTTAGGTGTATTATTAAACTTATTTTCAAAGTTTAGGAGATATATTTTTTGCATAATATTATATTATTTATGATAATAAAAATGTGGTATTTTATCACATTTTAATTAGTTCGATATGATTAGATATTAGTGTCTTCAAGTATGTACAAAATGAAGATGGCATGTTTATAAGTAGTTTTCCAAATCTGTTACAAATCATTTTTGTAGGTGCAGGAAGAGTGAAAGGATGGGATAAAAATAAATAGAGGTATATTCATAGAGAGATGACAAGACATTGAGAGGATGAGAGGGAGACACTGACAAAAGGACAAATATTTAGTTGACTTTCATACCTCTACTTCCATACCTCTATGGCGTACCCATTGCACACTAAGGTGTGATTGCTAGTAGTATATACAATTAATGAAAGATGTTCAATCCTCTCATGTTTGGCTGTTTTTTTGTTTCTTATCACTCTCTCCTAGGAGATATCTCTATTGTTGTTTGGTTGTAAAGGGGTGGGGTCCCTTTAAAAACTCTTTTATTTTTAATCAAAAAATGAAAGATGCTTACATAACATAAAATTTCATATTAATTTATAAAAATAAAAGAAAAAATAATAAAAGAAGTTAGTACTTCTCAATGATAGGAAACAAGAAAGAATAACAATTAATATAAATTTTAAATAATAATATGACTTTACATAAGTCATATTATTATGACATTGACATAGATATGAGAATTTACATTACCATACAAAATTGCATTACCATGAGAGTGATGATAAATATTTAAAATTGTTTGTGACTATTTTTAGATCAAATTGTATGCTAAGTTTTCAAACAATTAAAAAAAAATCTAGCTCACAATCTAATTCAAGAACAATAAGTCACAAATATTTTCATAAATTATGTAAATTGGATGTTACTAATATTTATATTGTTATATTATTAATATTTTTTTAATTTACATAATAATGCTAACTTTTGAATCTAATGATTTTTTATAATTTCTCAATGGGCCATTGGTCTATTGGTGAAGTTAAATGGTTCACAAAGAGTCCACCAGGGGTCAAGTCTTGCCAAGGCCCAACATCATAAGGGATGAGGTCCTCAGTCCACTATCCAATTCCTAAACCCTCGATCAAAAAAAAGAAAATAATAGTTAACAACTGAAAATTGAAGTAGTGAGTGTCATCCCATGTTTAATGGTGGTGGTGTTGTGACCACCAAGATGCCAAACCAAAAGCAAAATACCTACCCAACATTTTTAAAAATAAAAATTTAAAACTAAAATAATTAGCTAATAAAATTGTGTTAATAATTAATTAATCACAAAAGCTACCCCACTAGAGAAATAATTTAAAATAAAATAAAAATAAAAATTGCAGAGGCAGACGTTCCTACTTTATTGTACATGCTATGAAAAATGAAAAATAAATATCTGAATGTATGTGGGTATATCCTTGTACAGAGTAAGAAAGCTTCCTGAAATTAAAAAATGTACAGTATGGGAGGCTCTGCTCTTGGCTTAGAGGATTTAGCCATCTATGTCACCTTAGTGGGTTCTCAGATTTCTATTGCTGTCATCTCTGTTCTCATGGGAAATCAATTGGCAAAGGGTACAAATCCCTTGATTTTTGTGGTTTATTCCAATGCCTTTGGAGGCCTGGTACTCAGTCCTCTTGCTTTCTTCCTTGAAAAGTAAGTAGTCTTTTCCATCATATCTTCTCTTGATGATATATTTGCAGAAACAGTGAAATAGATGTGGGAATTGAGAATTCAATCTTGAACTAAACAAAAGTGAACTATTTTGTTTCAATTGGGGTTTGCCTTTGAAGAATTTAAGAGGATGATGTAGTATTGCTTAGAGATCCTTCAGGGGATGATATATACTTAATCTGTTCAAATTTCTATTGGAAAATTGCAGAAACAAGCGGCCCAAAATGAAGTTTTCTCTGTTGGCTCGACTGATTCTGCTCTCTCTTGGCGGGTGAGTCGATTTGTAGCTCAGGTTTCTATGTAAATTGATAAAAAATAATCAAGATCTGAATTTTGATGCCCTGTTTTGTGTCTGCTATTGAAGAGTCTGTGCATTTCAAACGTTGTTGTTAATGGGATTGAAGGAAACGTCTCCTTCCTTCTCTTCAGCAATGCCCAACTTGTCACCTGGACTTATTTTCGTCATGGCATGGGCTTTTGGGTGAGTAATCTGTAATCATGTTTTCTACTTCTTGAAAGATTCAATTTTTATACTCTGGGTTTTCTGGTCTAATTGGTACTCTTCAATTTTTTGGTTTTGTAGAATGGAGAAAGTAGACATTAAGTCTACTAATACCCACCTCAAGATTGTGGGTACAGTGCTTTGTGTGTCTGGAGCAATGACCATGAGTTTCCTGCGTGGTCCTGCTTTAAGCCAGCTCTGGCCTTCATCAGACCCTCATTCAGAAAGCACTATTCCTAACTTTCTACATGAGGGGAATTCAGACAAAACTGTCACAGGATGCATTTACCTCTTAACAGCTGTGACAATCATGTCATCTGCCATGATAGTACAGGTTCTATTTGATTTTCTCATCTTCTTTTTCTAGTTTTTGCTTCTGGCTTACTGTACAGAAACTGCCATGGGCCTCTGGTAATAACAATCGTATTCTTAAGTTGTGGCTAAAGTTTCTGATCTTGCAGGCTGAGACAATGAAAAGCTTTCCAGCCCCATTATCGCTGTCAGCACTCACAGCACTTTTTGGCTCCATTGAAACTGCTGCCTTGATAATTTGTTTGGACAAGGGTGTTGATGCATCATCATGGTCTCTGGATTGGAGTGGGGTTGTGACTGTTATGCTTGGGGTGAGTGAAACAAATGGATTTCTCCTCTGATCCACCCATTCTCCATTCCTTACCAGTAAGTAATTTAGAAGAGCCAGTCTCCCATGACCTTTAGCCAGTCCTTCCATTGACCTGTTAGTATTTTTCATGAATTTCAATGTCCTAGTTGGCACTTCTCAATTTTCAAGCCTCACTTGCTCACCATAAAAATAAAAGTTTAGAATTAATCTTATGTGTTTTTTTTTCCATTTGATCTGGAATCTCGACAACAAAATATATACATGATCTAATCTAGAAAAAAGCATATTAATTATTATAAATTATGAAAGCTTCATAAATTTGAATTTAGATTTTGCTTTAAACAATTTATTTTTGATGGCTCTTGATTCATGATTGCATAACTTTCAATCTGTGGCTTTACTCCATTCTCATTCTCTCATACCACCCAAATTCCCTTTCCTGTTTGTAAATAGTGTTATTGATCCCCTGGTTATATCAGAACTTAAGCTCTAATTTGTGTGGTTACGTTTCCCATAATTTTTATCTGCCAAATTGGAAAGTAAGGAACCAAAATTGTTTACTGGTGCAGGGAATCCTTGGCATTGGAATGCTTGCTACTTTGCTACTTTGGTGCCTTCAGAAAAGGGGACCTGTATTTGTGTCAATATTCAACCCTATCTCTACTGTTTGCTCTGCTATCTTATCAGCCTTCATTTTAGGGGAAACCCTGCATCTGGGAAGGTCAGGCTTTGTTTTCTAGTTACATACTTTTAATTATATATATATAGAAAGAGAGTTAACTGTCTTTTATCTTTTTTATTTAGAAATATTTTAATTCAGTTTTTAATAAGATTATTTAATTAAATAAAATAGTTTCAGAATTCAATTGTATAGTTTTAGAGTCAAATTCATTGACTCGTATTTCATGAGTAGTGATTCACAAGAACTCATGAGTGTTAAGTGGACCATTCATTTTCATGAGATATGGGTGGGTTCTTGTGAATCACTACTCATGAAAAGATGTGGCTATTCTTCACACATAAGAGCACTAAAGTACATGTACAAAAACCATTTTCATTGGTCTGATCCTTGTAATCTAAAATTTGCATAGGAGAACAGATTTTCACACTATTTTCACTGGTGTAATCCTCATAATTCGCCTCCACAATGCTGTTAAAATAACAAAAAAAACCTAGTGAAAACACATTGCCTTATACAGATTTGAATTTATGTTTTTGCAATCTTTCCTACAGTAAACAAACTTAATTAATGTGATATTGCTATCAGGAATTAACTGTGTAATTTTTTGAGTCAAACTCATTGACCATGTTTCATGAGTAGTGGTTCACAAGAACCCATCTCTCATGAGAATAAAGGAACACATAGCACTCATTGCATCTAGGTGATGCTCACAGAAATAAAGCACTGGAGGTCACCCATCCCACTACTACTCCAGCTTGAGCACGCTTAACTAGCTCTCCGTGCAACGCCATTTGCAAAACTAATTGGGTTTTTGTGAACTACTACTCATGTAACATGGGTCAATGAGTCTGACTCAAAAAACTACACACAGTTGAATCCTAATAGCAATTATCACAATTTGACTTGCTGTATTATCAAAATTAATTATGTTAACATAATATATTTTAAACTCTAATTAAGTATGTACCTTTTCCTCTTAAATATTCTACATTTGTAGAAAAAAATCTTTTAATATTTGTTTTATATTATGACATTGTATTATTAAAAATTTGAACAGTGCATTGGGCGTGCTGTTGATATTTGGAGGCCTTTACCTGGTTTTATGGGGCAAGAGCAAAGACATTATTGCTGTAAAAACATTCTCAGACGAAGAAGAGCAATTAATCACTTCTCCGGAAACATCGAAAGATATAAAAAAACCTCTGTTACAACCTCTGTTACAGTGATGATCAGAATCTCTTTAAATTACAATAGTGCAATTCATCATGCTCATGAGCACGATAAAAAGCCATGCACGTACTATACGTAAGTTAGCTCTTTAGCAGATATATAAAAATTGCATGACAGATTCTTTGAGAAGAAAAACAAAGATCTTTCATGTTTTTAAATTGCTGTATATATAATAGATTTTGATGAGGAAAAAAAAAGGGAATTTTCTGATTTTAAATTGTTATATATATATATATATAATATATATATATATATATGATAAATTGTGATGATGTAGATATTTCATGTTTGTAAATTGTTGTTTCTATGGTAAATTTTGATGGTATAGATATTTATGTGTTAAAATTGATGTATATATCATAAATTTTAATAAAGAAAAATATAAATATTTGGTATTGTTAGATTGTTGTATATATGATCATTTTGACAATGAAGAACATAAATATTTCATGTTTTTAGATTGTTATCTATATGACAAATTTTGATGAATGTTTATGTTTTTAGATTGTTGTATGAATGATAGATTTGATGAAGAAAAACTATAAATATTCAATGTTTTTGACTTGTTTTATATATGACAGATTTTGATGAAGAAAAATATAGAAATTTCATATTTTTGATTTTGTATATTTGAATAAAGAAAAAGTAGAAATATTTCATATTTTTAGATTGTTGTATATATGATAGATTCTAGAAAACATAAACACTCAATAATTTTAGATTGTTCTATATGTTAATTATAAATTCTAGAAAATATAAATGGTCAATAATTTTAGATTGTTCTATATATTTTTTATTAAGAAAAAAACAAGTTTTGAAGGGGCCCTAAAACCCTATACATAAAGGTCACTTAAGATATTCAAAGTAAGCCCTCAACAAGGAACATATCAAGACCAAAAAGAGGGTTTTATCATCAGGCTCCCTCAACCTAAAACAAACATTGCACAAGCATACCTATATGCAACCTCAAACTAGAGAAAGGATCCAAAATCCCAACTAACAAACTTAAAACCATCCATAATTACGATTTTCCTTTGGCCCCCTTCTTGTGGGATCAAAGGGTCATATCAAAGGAGGGCGAAGAACTCTTAGGGTGTTTACCTTTTACCGTGATCCAACCTTCTTCCACCTTTGTAACTGCATCTTGCCAAGCCAATGAATTTATTGCAAAATTTCCAAACCCGTGAAGGGGACAAACAATTGCACAAAAGAAACCATCTAAGAGCTAGGGACAACCACATCCACAGAGACAACATCACCAATACTATCACTTGGATGAGCAGGACGAACAAATGGGCCAACATCAATTGAAGAGACAACACCAACAACACACTCACTAGAAAAAACAAAAGGGACAATGTCAGCAACACACTCACCAGCATGAACCCTATCACTATCCATCCCAGAAGCAACAGGAACAGAAACAGTAGTCCCAATAGAACCTGTGAGTTCTTGAAAATCGTGTAATGCTGAGAAGTACCTTTCCACCATGAAAAGGGCTTCTTCACTTTATCTTTCTCTTGATCACATTTAGCTGCAACATGCCTTGTTTTAAAGCACCTTCTACACCTGAAGGGAATCCCTTCATAGTCCAGAGGTTGGATTCAGCTACCCTTAGGAGACAAAAGTTTAATCTCCACAAGAAGTCCCTTAGATGCATCAATATCCACCAAAATTCGAGCATTGGTGGAGTGAAATATATCAAAAGACTTTGCATCCACCATAAGAAAATCTCCAAGAGCCTCACCCACTTTCTCAAGAAGCGAATCTACCCAAAGACGAAGTGTGAGGTAGGGGAGTCTAACCCAAATTGGCATTTTGCAGAAAGTTTCAAAAGAAGGGTTGAAGTCTGGATGCCATGGTTTTATGGTCAACAAGAAACAATCATCCCAGCTGAAAAAATGATCGCACAGAATACTTTGTGTTCGCAACATCTTCAAATTTGGCAATAAAGAATCTCTTGGCCATTGGGAAAATCTAGACCGTATCAGAGATGATGGGTTCCTAGTGTTTAGAAATCCAAGCATGGAGCTCCGGAAGACTGGGCCAGAAATCCCTAAATCTACAGATCACCCCATTGGAAGAAAGGTAAGAAGCAGCCTGAATAATTTCTTCTACTGTCTCCTCCAACAAGACAACAATAGGCCGAAAAACAGGAAAAGGCCTAGTCTCAACATATTTCCTCTTAGGATGTCCATTCAATCCATCAAGGGCAGAAACCTTTCCCCCACCACCAGTCAGGGAACCTACATAAAAACCCCCAAGAGTCGCAGAAGAACCCTCATGCAACGACGTTGCAGGAACAAAACCACCTAGGGTTGGTTGATGATGTAAGGAGGGTTGATAGATGGGGCCAAAGGCACTCCCAAACACCAATCCAGCTCGTAGAACACAACATAGAAGCTTTAAAAACACAAAGAGGGAGAGCAGGAATGTAAACTTACATTTTATTCATCAAACTTCGTACATGTCGGGCTGTGAGGCCTTCCCGGTTACGGCCATATACATCTAAAATAATCACATAACAATCCTCATCCATGCGAGATCCACAATCTCTGAACTTTCCTCTTTTACAGTTTTCTATCAATCTATCTCCTATGATCTTCCTTTCTAATCTATGAACATAAACAATACATTTATACAAGAGGCAACCGAAAAGGTCAGCCTCGAAAGATCCTAAAGATTCGCATAGGAATAAGTAATGAACCAGATTTAGGTCCACGTTTCCCAATGAGAGATCCTAAACTAATGCTGAGACTAAAATTAACTGCAGATGTCGGCCAGAAGAACCAACAGTAAAAATCCCTACTCGGTGAGACAGGAATAGAAAGAACTACTGAGCAGACAGGAACAACTACTGAGACCGTTCGGTGACACCGAGCCAAAGAAAGTAACCGACTCGACGAGGAACCGAGCTTCCACTGAGAACTCCAAATCAGTTTACCGAATATCTTCACCAAGCTACTGAGCTCCAAAAGAAAAACATATTTTTGTTTGATACAGGATTGCCATGAACCCAAGATGCTCCTACATCAAACACCTGGGGTTGAAAAGAAATGATTCTTTGAATCATGAGTGAGGTACAACCTAAGCTAAATTTAACTCAGATTGAGAAATCCATGTAGAATCTTCAATTGGTCTGTTCTTCCACTTTACCAAGTATTCTATGTAGTCCTTTCCTCTTGTGCTTCTACCAATTCTTTGTTCCAAAATCTGTTCAATTTCTTTGATCTATTTCTTAGGATAATCACTCAGTACTGTCGCTTCTTTATCAGGTTCATGATACTCATACAAATCTGAAATATTGAATATAGGTGATATATCCATGTTATCAGGCAACTCCACTTCATAAGCATTTCCACTCTCAAACTTCCTCAAAATCTTGCAAGGACCAAATTTCTTCATCTTCAATTTACCATATGTTCCAACAGGAAATCTACCTTTCTTCAAATGAGCCATCACTTCATTACCAACCTTAAAAACCTTGTCTTCTTGATCCATCTGTACTATCCTTGTATTTCGGATTACTTTGTTCCAACTTATGTTTCACTTCCTCATCCAAT
The DNA here is from genome assembly GCA_018584345.1 of Thuja plicata. Lineage (NCBI taxonomy): Eukaryota > Viridiplantae > Streptophyta > Pinopsida > Cupressales > Cupressaceae > Thuja > Thuja plicata. The sequence goes on from MU224367.1 coordinate 438,669, forward strand.
GTCTTCACAAACTCAGCAAATTTTTCTCCTTCAACACTTCTCTTCTCTTCTCCAACAATATCTCTCAAGTCTGATATACCTCTCAGTTGTGTGCCAGTAACAATCCGAAAGGGTGTCTTGCCAGTACTCCTATTCACTGAATTATTGTATGAAAACTCTGCTTATGCTAACATCACATCCAAATTACTCAGTTTGTCTCTAACTAAGCATCTCAACAAGTTACCCAAACTTTCGTTTACAACCTCTGTTTGTCCATTAGTTTGTGGATGAAATGTAGAACTATGCTTCAACTCGGTGTCTAGCGTTTTCCAAAGTATTTTCCCAAAATAGCCAATAAATTTACTGTCTCAGTCAGAGATGCTACTCTTCGGTAATCCGTGCAATCTGACAACCTCTTTGAAGAAAAGACCTGCTATATGCACTACATCTGATGTTTTCCTAAATGGTATGAAATGTTTCATTTTGGAAAATCTATCCATAACAAAAAATATGGAATCATTACCTCTTTTTGTCATCGGTAAGCCAAGAACAAAATCCATGCTGATATCACTCTAAGGTTTTTCAGAAACAGAAATCGGTGTATACAATCCAGTATTCTAAATTACTCCTTTTGCAACTTGACAAACTCCACAACTCTTCACACATTTTTGAACATCCTTATACAACTGAGGCCAAAAATACCTCTCCTTCAGTAAACTCAATTTTTTTTATCAATGCCAAAATGTCATGCCAAACCACTACTATGTTTCTCCTTTATCCAATTGGTTCTCATTGATCCCCTTGGTATGCATAACTAAACTCCTTTGAACAACATAGCTTCTTGAATGAAATAGTCTTCAAACCTACTCGATTGATCTGGAATAGGTGCTCTGCACATTCTCCATGGCTCAGAAAAATCGAGGTTAGTTTCATACAAATTTTTCATATCATCAAAACCAAGAACTTCAATTCTCATTTCAGTCATCAAAGATCTTCTTCTACTCAATGCATCATCCACTCGGTTGGATACTCCACTCTTATGCTTTATCACAAATGTGAAACTCTACAAATACTCTACCCACTTCATATGTCTCTGATTCAACTTATTTTGACTACTCAAATATTGTAAAGTCTTATGATCTGTATACAACACAAATTCACTTGACATCAAATAATGTCTCCACTTCTTCAGGGCTTGAACAATAACATATATTTTTTGATCATATACAAAATAATTCTTTTTTGCATCATTCAACTTCTCACTAAAGAAAGCAACAAGTTTACCTTCTTGAGTCAACACAACTCCTATTGCACTGCCACTTTTATCCAACTCAACTTGGAATACCTTATTGAAATCAGGTAAGACTAACACATGCAACTCAACAACCTCCTGCTTCAAAGTCTCAAAACTCTTATCAGCTCCATGAGTCCACTTGAACTCTCTCTTGTCTCCTCTCATTATCTCAGTCATAGCATTACAAATTGAACTTAAAATTCTGATGAACTTTCAGTAAAAACTAGCTAATCCATAAAATGATCTTACCTCAGTGACATTCTTAGGTGCAGGCCAATCAAGTATAGCTTCAACATTCTCAGGACCCATCTTCAAAAAATCAGCTGAAATCACAAATCCCAAATACACAAGTTCTTCTTTCATGAAGGAACACTTTTTCAAATTAACTAACAATTTTTCCTCTTTCAACCTCTGCAATACCTGTCTAATGTGCAACAAATGCTCTTCACTGGTCTTACTAAATAACAAAATGTCATCCAAATATACAATCACAAACTTACACAAGAATTTCTTCAGAACTTCATTCATCAACCTCATAAAAGTACTCGGTGCATTAGTCAAACCAAAAGACATAACCAACCACTCATAAAAAAATTGTTGTCTTGAAAGCAGTCTTACATTAATCACTTTCTCTGATTCTGATATGATGATATCCACTCTTCAAATAAATCTTGGTAAAATATTTTTCTCCACTCAAACAATCCATTATATCATCCATCCTCGGTATAGGAAACCGATACTTCACTGTGATCTTGTTAATAGATCTTGAATCAGTACACATTCACCATTCTCCATTCTTATTAGGTGCTAACATAGCTAGCACTGCACATCGACTCAAACTTTCTCTGATCAAACCTTTTTGCAACAACTCATGTACTTGTCAATTGAGTTCCTCATTCTCGGTTAGTGTCAATCGGCGTGGTGCTTTGTTTGGAAAACTAGATGCGGTGATGTGATAGTCATGATGGGTTGAAGTCTGGATGCCATGGTTTTATCATCAACGAGAAACAATACTCTCAGCTGAAAAAATGATCGCACAGAATACTTTGTGTTCGCAACATCTTCAAATTTGGCAATAAAGAATCTCTTGGCCATTGGGAAAATCTAGACCGTATAAGAGATGATGGGTTCCTAGTGTTTATAAATCCAAGCATGGAGCTCCAGAAGACTGGGCCAGAAACCCCTAAATCTACAGATCACCCCATTGGAAGAAAGGTTAGAAGCAACCTGATTAATTTTTGCTAGTCTCCTCCAACAAGACAATAATAGACCAAAAAATAGGAAAAGGCCTAGTCTCAACAGATTTCCTCTTGGGATTTCCATTCAATCCATCAAGGGCAGAAACCTTTCCCCCCCCACCAGTGAGGCGACCTGCATAAGAACCCCCAAGAGCCGCAGAAGAACCCTCATGCAATGACGACGCGGGAACAAACCCACCTAGGGTCGGTTGATGATGTAAGGAGGGTCGATAGATGGGGCCAAAGGCACTCCCAAACACCAATCCAGCTCGCAGAACACAACACAGAGGCTTTAAAAACATAGAGAGGGAGAGAAGGAATGCAAAGACTTATTATTTATTCATCAAACTTCATACATGTCAGACTGTGAGGTCTTCCCGGTTACGGCCATATACATCCAAAATAATCATAGAACAATCCTCATCCATGCGAGATCCACAATCTCTCAACTTTCCTCTTTTACAGCTCGCTATCAATCTATCTCCTATGATCTTCCTCTCTAATCTATGAACATAAACAATACATTTATACAAGAGGCAACCAAAAAATTCGGCCTCGAAAGATCCTAAAGATCTGCATAGGAAGAAGTAATGACCCAGATTTAGGTCCATGTTTCCCAATGAGAGATCCTAAACTAATGCTGAGACTAAAATTAACTGTAGATGTCGGCCAGAAGAACCAACAGTAAAAAAACCCTATTTGGTGAGACAGGAATAGAAAGAACCACTGAGGAGACAGGAACATCTACCGAGACCATTCGGTGAAACCGAGCCAAAGAAAGTAAACGAGTCGACAAGGAACCGAGCCTTCCACCGAGAAATCCAAATCAGTTACCGAATGTCTTCACCAAGCTACCGAGCTCCAAAATCAAAACATAATTTTGTTTGATACATGATTGCCATGAACCCAAGATGCTCCTGCATCAAACACTTGGGGTTGAAAAGAAATGATTCTCTGAATCATGAGTGAGGTACAACCTGAGCTGAATTTAACTCTGATTGAGAAACCCATGTAGAATCTTCAATCGGTTTGTTCTTCCACTTTACCAAGTATTATATGTAGTCCTTTCCTCTTGTGCTTCTACCAATTCTTTGTTCCAAAATCTGTTCAATTTCTTTGATCTGTTTCTTAGGATAATCAGTCAATATTGTCGCTTCTTTATCAGGTTCATGATACTTATACAAATCTGAAATATTGAATATAGGTGATATATCTATGTTATCAGGCAACTCCACTTCATGAGCATTTCCACTATCAAACTTCCTCAAAATCTTGCAAGGACCAAATTTCTTCATCTTCAATTTACCATATGTTCCAACAGGAGATCTACCTTTCTTCAAATGAACCATCACTTCATTACCAACTTCAAAAACCTTGTCTTCTTGATCCATCTGCACTATCCTTTTATTTCTAATTACTTTGTTCCAACTTATGTTTCACTTCCTCATGCAATGTCTTCATAAACTCAACAAATTTTTCTCCTTCAACACTTCTCTTCTCTTCTCCAGCAACATCTCTCAAGTCTGATATACCTCTCAATTGTGTGCCAGTAATAATCCGAAAGGGTGTCTTGCCAGTACTCCTATTCACTGAATTATTGTATGATAACTCTTCTTGTCCTAACATCACATCCAAATTACTCGGTTTGTCTCCAACTAAGCATCTCAACAAGTTACCCAAATTTCGGTTTACAACGTCTATTTGTCCACTAGTCTGTGGATGAAATGTAGAGCTATACTTCAACTCGGTGTCTAGCTTTTTCCAAAAATACCCAACAAAATTATTATCTCGATCAGAGATGCTACTCTTCGATAATCCATGCAATCTGACAATCTCTTTAAAGAAAATACTTGCTATATGCACTACATCTGATGTTTTCCTTCATGGTATAAAATGTATCATTTTGGAAAATCTATCCATAACAACAAATATAGAATCATTACCTCTTTCTGTCCTTGGTAAGCCAAGAACAAAATCCATGCTGATATCACTCTAAGGTTTCTCAGGAATAGAAATCGGTGTATACAATCTAGTATTCTGACTTACTCCTTTTGCAACTTGACAAAATCCACAACTCTTCACACATTTCTGAACATCCTTATACAACTGAGGCCAAAAATACCTCTCCTTCAGTAAACTCAATTTTTTTTATCAATGCCAAAATGTCATGTCAAACCACTACTATGTTTCTCCTTTATCAAATTGGCTCTCATTGACCCTCTTGGTATACATAACTGAACTCCTTTGAACACCATATCTTCTTGAATGAAATAGTCTTCAAACCTACTCGGTTGATTTGGAATAGGTGCTCTACACATTCTCCATGGCTCAGAAAAATCAAGGTTAGTTTCATACAAATTCTTCATATCATCAAAACCAAGAACTTCAATTCTCATTCCAGTCATCAAAGATCTTCTTCTACTCAATGCATCAGCCACTTGGTTGGATACTCCACTTTTATGCTTCATCACAAATGTGAAACTCTACAAATACTCTACCCACTTCATATGTCTCTGATTCAACATATTTTGACTACTCAAATACTGTAAAGTCTTATGAGCTGTATACAACATAAATTCACTTGACATCAAATAATGTCTCCACTTCTTTAGAGCTTGAACAATAACATAAAATTCTTGATCATATACAAAATATTTCCTTTTTGCATCATTCAACTTCTCACTAAAGAAAGCAACAAGTTTACCTTCTTGAGTCAACACAACTCCTATTGCACTGCCACTTTTATCACACTCAACTTGGAATACCTTATTGAAATCAGGTAAGGCTAACACATGCAACTCAACAACCTTCTGCTTCAAAGTCTCAAAACTCTTATCAGCTCCATGAGTCCACTTGAACTCTCTCTTGTCTCCTCTCATTATCTCAGTCATAGAATTACAAATTGAACTAAAATTTCTGATGAACTTTCAGTAAAAACTTGCTAATCCATTAAATGATCTTACCTCAGTGACATTTCTAGGTGTAGGCCAATCAAGTATAGCTTCAACCTTCTCAGGATCCATCTTCAAAAAATATGCTGAAATCACAAATCCAAAATACACAAGTTCTTCTTTCATGAAGGAACACTTTTTCAAATTAATCAACAAATTTTCCTCTTTCAATCTCTGCAATACCTGTCTAATGTGAAACAAATGCTCTTCACTGGTCTTACTGAATATCAGAATATCATCCAAATATACAATCACAAACTTACACAAGAATTTCTTCAGAACTTCATTCATCAACCTCATAAAAGTACTCGGTGCATTAGTCAAACCAAAAGGCATAACAAACCACTCATACAAAACTTCTTTTGTCTTGAAAGCAGTCTTACATTAATCACCTTTTCTGATTCTAATCTGATGATATCCACTCTTCAAATAAATCTTGGTAAAATATTTTTCTCCACTCAAACAATCCATTATATCATCCATCCTCGGTATAAGAAACTGATACTTCACTGTGATCTTGTTAATAGCTCTTGAATTAGTACACATTCACCATTCTCCATTCTTATTAGGTGCTAACATAGCTGGTACTGCACATCGACTCAAGATTTCTCTTATCAAACCTTTCTTCAACAACTCATGAACTTGTCGGTTGAGTTCCTCATTCTCGGTCAGTGTCAATCGACGTTGTGCTTTGTTTGGAAAGCTAGCTTCAGGAATCAGATCTATACAATGACTAATATCTCTCATCGGTGGCAAACCATCAGGTACATTATCTGAAATGATTTCTTTATACTCGGTGAGAAACTTCTCAACTTCTGTAGTAACTTTTTCTTCTATTTTCTCACTCGGTTTGTTAGGAATCAAAGCATAACAAATATAATTTATTTCTAGATCCTTAACAAACTGTCTACCTTCCATCAAACAAACTTTCACAAATGTACATATCTCACCAACAGATTCTTCAACCAAAGGTAACAAGATTTGTCTCTTTCCATCAGCCCAAATAGTATATTTATTGAATCTTCCATCAAGTATAGCATGTCTATCATATTGCCAAGGTCTACACAACACAATATGACAAAAATCCATAGGCATGATATCACACAACACCTTATCATAATACTTTCTAATTTTCAGATTCAGGAAACATTGTTCACTTACCATAAGTGTATGATCATCCTTGACCCATGAAATTTTATAGGGTTTTGGGTGCTTCAATCTCTCCAACTGCAAATTTGTAACCAAGTCCTCAGATGCCACATTCACTGAACTTCCACTATCAACAATTACTTTCCAAACTTGGTCTGCAACTCTGCATCTGGTCTTGAACAAAATTTTCCTCACTGGATCTTCCTTGTTTTCAATCCACAATATTCTTCTAACCATCAACTTTCCCTCCTTTTTAGGTTCATTCGGTGAATCTTCTTGCACCAATGCAGTTCTGCTACTACCGAGTTTCTTTCTTGCATGTGTACACTCAAATGATCTATGTCCTTCTCCACAATTGTAACAAGTTCCTTGGAATCCACTTCTCTTATAGCCACCTTGGGAGTAATTACCTCTTCCTCTAAATGAACTTCCACCTCTCCACTCGGTATTGCCTTTGTCTTGATTTATCTTGTCTTGACCAGATCTAGGGTTTTCACTGTAAGATCTTCCTCTTCCTCTAGAGAATCTACCACCTCTTCCTTTTTGTCTTTGCTCATGTCTTTTGTTCAATTTTTCCTCAGCTTTCAGGGAAAACTGATAAGCTTCTTCAATACTTTCCATCTTTACCAATTTGATCTCTTCTTGAATAGAATTCCTTAAACCATTCAGATATCTTGCAATTCTTTCCACCTCATCTTCAACATGTCCAGATCTGATATCTAATTTGTAGAATTCCTCAGTGTAATCCTTCATCGAGCTATATTTCTACTTCAAAATTTGCATTCTCCTAACTAGGTTAATTTGATAATCAAAAGGTAGAAACTTTCCCTTCAATTTTTTTATCTTGTCCCATACCTTGATCTTGTCTTTTCCTTTCTTCTTTCGATCCAATTGCAAATGCTCCCACCACACGGATGCATGACCTTTGAACTTTTTGCTTGCAATCTTCACCTTTTTCTCCTCTAATACATTCTCATACTCAAAGTATTTTTCCATCTCGGTTATTCAGTCTATCAACTCATCTGAATCCAGATTTCCACTATACTCAGGAGGATTAAACTGTGGTGTGGAATTCAAATTTTTCAAATCTTGCAAGATTATTTCTTCTCCTTGATCTATCACAGGTGTAGGTGTGGCTTCTACCTGCACTTCTTCGACTTCATCATCACTAACATCCTCAAGATGTCTTCCTTGATGTTGGGTTGTCTCAACAACTTCCAATCTAGTAGCAATCCGCCTTAGCATATCTTCTAGGCCTAGATCTGCATCTTGCTTCCCTCGAACCATCTTGAAATTCTTTGCAATTGTAGGTCAGTTCGTGATCTTATACCCCAAAACAATAACCAATTAGGACTTACAAGAAGGAACCTCATATCTTTCCTCACTCTAATACCACCTGATGCAAGGAGGGTTGGTAGGTGGGGCCAAAGGCACTCTCAAATACCAATCTAGCTGGCAGAACACAACACAGAAGCTTATTAAAAAGACAGAGAGGGAGAGAAGGAATAGATAGACTTTTTATTTATTCATCAAACTTCGTACATGTCGGGCTATGAGGCCTTCCCGGTTACAGTCATATACATTCAAAATAATCACAAAAAAATCCTCATGCATGTGAGATCCACAATCTCTTAACTTTCCTCTTTTACAGTTTGCTATCAATCTATCTCCTATGTTCTGCCTTTCTAATCTATAAACAGAAACAATACATTTATACAAGAGGCAACCGAAAAGATCGACCTTGAAAGATCCTAAAGATCTGCATAGGAAGAAGTAACGACCCAAATTTAGGTCCACACGTTCCCTAATGAGAGATCCTAAATTAATGTTGAGACTAAAATTAACTACAGATGTCGTCCAGAAGAACCATTAGTAAAAACCCCTACTCGGTGAGACATGAATAGAAAGAACCACTGAGCAGACAGGAACAACTATCGAGACCATTCCATGAATTCAAGCCAAAGAAAGTCATCGAGTCGACGAGGATCTGAGCCTTCCACTGAGAACTCAAAAGAAGTTTACCGAATGTCTCCACCAAGCTCCCGAGCTCCAAAAGCAAAGCATATTTTTTTTATATAGGATTTCCATGAACCCAAGATGCTTCTACATTAGCTGAGAACACTCTGTTTGAACGACCAAGCCACCAAGACCCACATGCAGGGGAAAATGTAAAACCCTATCCATAGAAGACAAAGGGCTAAACCCAACGATAGAAGACTTATACATCAAGGGCTTCACCACAAAAGCTCTGCCCCCAATCTCAGGTCCCGCATAGGGGTCAAAGCCGAAAACGACCGCAGAGGACGAAATAACATAAGACTTCAATGCAGTAGCGAGCAACGACAACATAGTGGGCATCAGAGAATATATTGTTCTATAAGTTAATTATAAATATAAATAAATTATTATGCAGAACCAGAAATGGAAAAAAAAAAATCACACAATCAGAGATGCATAACACAATAATTTTGATGGTTCACCTTAATAGACTAAATTCACTTTGGAAGGAGGGAGAAGCTCTAACTAATCTTTCATTTTGCAAAATTACATACAACAACAAATTACATCATATTAAATAGACAATAAAGCGTTATCTAGAATGCCAAGAGTCAAGAACCAATTTAAAGGAAAGACTAAATGACGGTTAGACTATACAATAGATTCTCATGAAAAATATACATATTTCATATTTTTAGATTATTATATAAATATATGAAAATTTCTAATTATAAAAATATGGACAATCAATGATTTTAGATTGTTCAATATAAACAATCATTATTTTTAATTGATGTATGTATTCCAGATTCCTGGTTACTTGTTAAATGGTTTGTAAAGATACATACCCACAACATTTATCTTTAAGTGAACTACAGTTGAACAACCGACCTTACATATAAGAAAATGAAATTATTTTTAACTACCAAAACAAACATTTAAAATCACTTCGTTTACCATCCCAATATCATCTAACACTACTTGTGATTTGTTTAGAATTATTACAACCTTATCAATTTATTTAGGATAATCAAATTTATCTAATATACTAGCACTTGCACCTTTGAGGGGTGCAATGGTTACGCCAATAGTAAAATATATATCAAATGATGATATTTTGGTATATTTATAGATCTCCATCCCTCTCTATTTCTATATCCATATGTCTCTCTCTAACTCACACTCTCCCTATTTACCTCCCTATCCCTACCTTTATATCTTTATTACTCACACACATAGTCTCTCTCTCTCTCTCTCTCTCTCTCTCTCTCTCTCTCTCTCTCTCTCTCTCTCTCAAATTGAAAAAATAAACATGATTGAATCTATTTATTAATATGATTTGGGTCTGGTTGACAAATGCATTCAATACTCTCCTCGTAACAATGTTTCATCTTATTCCCTGACCATACTTATGTGACTCACCTCCTTTTTTTATTAGCAGGGCAGATGCTGGATCAAAACAGTTCATTGCACCCTACTATTTATAGGGCCCTACGGGGTAAGTTTAATTATTATTCATAAAAAATAAAAATAGGAAGATAACTCAAATATTGCAAATATTAACATAAAATAATTATTTGTAAAAATATTAACACAAATATAAATATGTTGATAATTTTTTCTTTAAATTACAAATTTAATTATGTGAATTCTTATATTCAAATAAAATTGTTCAAAATTGATTTATAATCAAAATTTGATTTATAAGTATATTTAATAAAATAGAACCAACAGTTTGGAATAGGGTATGTTCACAATGTGTTTGATTAAGGGTTGTTTGGTTTGAATTTAAAATTTATTCATTTTACAATATGTTTGATTAAGATTGTACATATGGAATTTTAACATTGATTACTTTGAGCTTATAGATTAGTTCCTTCCATTCCAAATACTAAAATATAATATAATTTTTTTTTTTAAAAATTAAAATAATTATACAAAAGATAAGATCAAAGTTATATCCAACATTTTTGACAATAGGTACCCCTAAATTTTAATACTCACAATTTAATGCTCTCTCTCTCTCTCTCCCTCTCTCTCTCTCTCACACACACACACACACACACACACACACACACACACACTTCACTACACCCTACTATTTTATATGGCCCTACTTAGTAAGTTTAATTATTACTCATAAAAATTAAAAATTAGAAAGACAATTCAAATATTGCAAATATTAACATAAAATAATTATCTTTGCATATTTAGTTATGTGAATTTTTATATTCAAATAAAATTGTTCACAATTTATTTATAAACAAAATTACATATATGAGATTTTTAAAAGGGAAAAAAATGGTGATAATAAGTTACAAATATCTCTATGCACTTCCAATTTCCTTTTCATATATTGGCACTTATTAAGGGTATCTATAGAGTCTGTTTTGCAACTATGATTAGAATGTGCGGTCACGATGCCTCCGCCACCAACCACTACTCAATCTCATGATCACTATCTATTTACTTTGCAAAAGCATATTCCCCATCTTTTTAAGAGGATAAGTTTAAGCTTGTATCAATATGGCATAGGAAGCATCAGGAAATACAGGTATGCAGGATTCATTTCATTCATTTTATTTTTTTAACTTGCACGTGGAATATTACTTTCTAACATCTATAATACTCTGGATACCTAACGTCTTCCTTGTTTGATCCAAAGGAGAAAAAACATGCTGAATTATCATAACAAACAGTTGCATAATCCCTATATTCTTTCTATGATGCCATTTCTTAGTTTGTTTGTGCTAAATTGGCGTAAGATGATTGTCATGCTAAACTAATATAGATAAATACAAAAAGTCCAGTTGGAGATGCAAACAATAACGTTACTTTGGAATGACTATTGAAATTTGACTTTGGACTGTATTGGGAAAGAGCAAAAGAAAATAAAAAGACATTTTTATGTTCGAAGATAATGAATTAAAGTTCTCTTCAATAAAATACTTCCCTTAATAAAATTTTCGTCCACGTCCTCCAGAGCAACGCTCATTAAAGAGAAATTGATATATTCATATTCCATGTTGTCCTAAAAAATGTAACATTGATCAAATTTTAAAAATCAGAAAATCTAATAGATTTGTGCGAAATTTTCAGCATCTCTTCTTCATGATCTGCATATTTTGTGGTCGAAAACCACAAAAAATTTGCAAAAAATCACTGTGTTTTTTGTTACCTAGAGCTTAGCCCGTGCCCGTCATAAAGACTCAGTTTTTTGTGATGACGCAAATGCTTATGCCAGATCTTTATGGTCAACGTGGACTCCAATCCAGACATATAAACATTGGCAATGAAAATTCCATTTTAGCTGTAAGTGTAAGTCTTTGCCATAATAATCCTATTGGCTTAATCAATTAATTTAATTAAAAGAGTTGAGAGTAATTGATATTATAAAATATAATTTTAATATATAAATTTAAAATAAATTAAATGTGATGTTTATTTAAATTTTGATAGTTAAAAAGTCAAGTAACATATGTTAAGTATAAAGGAGTTTTCAACATAACAAGAAACATGATGCTAGAGTGTCTATCCCACATCCTAGGCTAGGGTTCTACCCTAGCCGTGTTGTGTTGTTTCCTTGCCCAATGTTTGTCCTACATCTTCTGGAGGTTTTGTGGGGATGTTCTGGCCCGCCTGAGGCTGGTTGGAGCTGTATTTTGGAGTGTAGGGCTCCATCCTCTCTTTGTTTCTTTTCTCGATTTTTTTCGTAGGGCTTTTTCGCTGAGGTGCGGGTGTGTGTTGTTGCTTCCTAGGTATCAGTTGTAGTTTGTAAAGGGGGTATTTGTTGTGTGTTGGTGGAGGGTTTTTTTTGGTGAGCCTTTGCTTTGGATCAAGGTTTTTTGTTTTTTGGTGAGCCTTTGCTAGTAGCTCTACAGCTATGGGGTTGGGGGTTAAGATTTAGAGTAGGAGTTTTCCTCGGGGTAATGGTAGAGCTTCCGCTACAGGTTTTTGTGTTGGGTGTTTAGGTGAGGCAAATGCTAAGAGTGACGACCCAAACAGAGATGATGAGAGAACTTCTTTAGAGGGTGTAACAACCTAAAATACATGATAAACAAGAATGCAAGAAAGCACAAAGATAGTTTACAAATAAAAGAGAGAAATGTTTTTTTTTTCTTTTCCTGAAACTTCATAACAACATATGAGCAAACTCATCAACGAGTATGTAATCAAATTACGGAAACAAAGCTAACATACGAAACAAAAAGAATTAAGTGAGCATCTAATTTCCATTTCTATAATAAAGACTGCAAGTCCAAGCACGATTACATAAATTAAAGAAACATGAAGAAACCATACATACATATTGCTTGCTGAAGTATGTAGTTGAATCCAAGAGAGAGTTAGACAGACAGACAGAGGAAAAGGTATCATCCAGGCGTTTATCCTCCCAACCATGGATCATCTGATCCTACCCTGCGCATTTAAGCTAAAATGCCCTGGCCCTCCGCACGTAGGAGCATGGTCATAGCATAAATCGGAACTGGTGCAAGATCCCTACAAATATAATCGGTCAACCCTATAGCTACTGCTAACTTGGCTGACTCCTGACTAGGTTTGTATCTGGAACCTAATACTAACTTGTACCGTCTAAGCGGTTTTACACCTTGGCCAAGGTTTATGATGCGAGTCAGTCCTTCACCCGATCCTATATGCCTACGAGTTCCACTACTCGTTATCATGGTTAATGAGTGGTTAAGAATGCTCAATTCATTATTCAGTTTTCTAACACACAAACTCAGGGCGTTATCAATTCGTGAACAAGATTCATGTAATGACTATGGCTGTCCAAACTGCGCATCTGCCAAGTCTTGTTTTTAGTATTCGAAAAGTGTTTTCTAATCGGGTCCCCTCTATGCTGACAAGGTGAGGAATTACCAACTTCTGGTTAACAATTTCAGCGTCTTCCAAGTACACCAAATCATCATAAGTGTCTGGACTGCTGACATAGATATTTCCATAGCTGTTTTATAACTTGAGTTGACACGAACCCATTCAATGTATTAAACCAACAGTACTTTACTAAATGGTCTTCGGTCACATGTATTAATTTTTTCATGACAGGAATAATAGTTCAGTATCTACTCTATCAGTTATCTATTACCCTTCTCTTACATAATGTCAACGAAAAGCCTGGAAGAATGACGGTTCTCTCACTACCAAACACATGCAGAATTAGCAAGACCAGCTGGTGAAATAGACTGAAAAAGAAGAGCAACTTACTCTCATTTGCCATAGAAAGGATTGGTATTAAAAGAAAACCATTTCTGAAGTGTACATAAGTAGGAGAAAGATTGAAAACACAGAAATCATTCCCGAGAATACATACGTTTAAGCTGATAGGAATAACATACTCTTTCCGAAAACACACATGCATAAGGAAGAAAAAAAAATAGAACTCATTTCCGTAAATAAAAAAACACTCACAAGGAGATTGGGCAACGGTATTCTTTTCCGTAATTGCATTCGTAAAGAGGATAGAAAAGAATTTATTTCATAAGAAAACATTTGCAGCAGAAGATGGGAAGGAATTCATTCCGAAAACACACAGTCTTAACAAGGAGGAAAAATGGTCAAGAAGCTTCGAAGGGCAGGGAAGTTATTCATGCCTGCTACTAAGTCGAGTCTGACCACTCAGGCTCACACTACTTCTCTCCACTTCTCGTTTCAGCTCGTTTCTCCTCCCTCTACTCCTTTCTTTTTCCTACGAAGTAACCCCCTCCTCTCCAAACATCCGCTATCTTACTACCTCAAGACGGTTCCAATAACTTCCTCCGCGTGAGCTGGGTGACCCCGCTCTCCACTCCACCACCTAGCCTCCATTCCCCCAAAAATCAACAATAAAAAAAGAACATAAATAAAAGAACGTCTTCCCCAACATTTGACGGAAGTGGCATTGTTAAAGATGAGTCGAGAAAAGTAAGTTAAAGGTTGGAACAACATAATTAAGCCAAAATCCAAAATGAAACTTTATGGCTCCGCTCAGTCACTAAGCAAGCGAAAAGGATTTTTTAAATATTAATATCCACATGACGACACCCCCAAGGCTTTAGGTGATAATAGTGCGATATAAGTCCAACGTAGCGACTTGGGCTAAAACAATGTCACAATTCAAAAATAAAAAAGGTGGCATTCCCCTATTAATGTTATCAAAGAGAGAAGTGGGTTAACCCTAGGCGAAAACTCTATGCCTCTAACTCAACTAGGAACTTTGTCTGACATGATTATCCCTATACTCACAGTACTTGAAGTCAACAAAGTTTGTTCCTCATCTGCCATGACCATGTTCCTTTCTCTTTCTAGATGATACCTTTTCTCCTTTCAGGCTAGTTGATCCTGCATCCACTTGCAAAAAAAATTGTAGTTAATTCATTGTCATGTTAGTCGTTAATAGCTGATAATACAATAGCGTAACATAAAAGAAGATAATAAAGTCCAGTGCCTCAAGTTGATTAATTAGTACCATCTAAATCTTGTACTAACTAATCCATCATTACTAACAAAACTTTCACGTTTGCTTAACATAATAAAATTGTTAATTAAGACACCCAATTGATTAAGTACATTACAATACTCGATACCATTTAGGGCACATTACAACACCATATACCATTTAGGGCACATTACAATACCAGATACCATTTAGGGCACATTACAATAACAGATAGCATTTAGGGAACATTACCATATCAAGGGTGTTATAGAGGGTTTGGTTGATATGGATTTGGCAACTAGATCTACTTATTTTGAAGGGGTGCTTGAAAATTTGGAAGCCCTTTGGCAGTCTTCTTTTAACAAGAAGGTTGTTGTTTCTGAGGATGATGAGGCTCATGAAGACCTATTTTTCTCTTATTTTGACAGAGATGACACAAATGATGAGGATGTGTTCCTCATGAATATGTATTTGGAGGCTCATGCTAAAGCTAACAAAATTGTCAAGGTGCCAATGTTGGAGGCCAAGGATGGTGACCAATTTTTTGGTCTAAGAAGAGGGTTCTTTCCCCCCTTCTCTTGGCCTGTTGTCTCCCCTGTTGAATCATAATACTTTTGAGACACCAAATACCCTTACTCCTACTCTCGACTAAGGGATTTTCTCCTATAGAGTTGGAGAAAAAAGGAATTGAAAAGATCTCCGAAGAGACAAATTTAGATAATATGGGCTCGAAGGATGTTTTGGTGGGTATTGATTATGTCAAGTCTTCTTATGGGGATATTCCTTTTGAGAGTTTGAATGCAATTTCAAGCTATGTTGTTTCTAAAGTTGTTTCTTTGGTTACTAATCTTTAGTCCATGATTGTTGCTCCACTTCCATCCTCAACAACCTTACATGATGAGGCTTTAGTTGATTGTTCTGTGGAGGGAAAAGATCATATGAATATGGAAGGTGCTCAGGTTTATTTTGGTGTTCTTGACACCCTTCTTTCCGATTCAAATTCACTTGGTTCAAGGTTTCTCTTGTTGTGAGGTTCTGGGAGAATCATCCCAATGTTGATCTTGTTAGAAGATGGATCCACCATGTTTGGGAAATTCCTAGAGAGGTAAAGGGTTTTTTAATGCCAAATAGTTTTTTCCTTTTTTTTCCTTCTTTTTCCAAAAGGACTGTTCTAGGATTTGTTTTGAAGGCCCTTGGTTTTTGGGCTTAAATGGTCTTAGTCTGCAAAATCAGTCTCCTGGTTTCAACCCGTGGATAGAAAAATATTTGTATTGTAGCTGGATTTAATTGCCTAATTTATCATTAGAGTTTTGGAATGAAAATATGTTCAAGATGATTGCCAATTCTTTTGGCAAGTTTAGTGTTATGGACAAGATTACTAAGTTTAAGGAGAACTTATTATGTGCAATATTTTTTGTTCTTGTGGAGAAAAATTAGGCTCTCCCTACCCAAATCAATTTAGCATCTAGATTTGGGCAGCGGGTGCAACACTTTGAGTATGGGGACTCCCTAATTATTTTTCATGCTTGTAATCAAGTGGGTCATGGATATAATTCTTGCTTAAAATTTTTTTAAAAAAAACAACGTTTTATTTGGAAAATGAAGGAGACAAATAAGGATTAGACTCTCCCTAATTTTTAGGAGATTCAAAATAAAGATTCTACCAGAAAGGACAAAAGTAAGGATGAGATCCCCCTTATTCTCTAGGAGGCTCAAAATATTATTCCTAACAAAGGAAGTTCCCTTTTGGATTCATGCATAGATAATACTTTGGGGCCTAACAAAGATGGTGCTAGTGATTGTATGTCTCCTCCTTGTCTCAAGAAAATGTTATTTGGGGAGAAGGATGATCCCACTATGCTCAATCAAAGAGCCTTGGAGAAATACTTCAAGCCACCCTGATTTCAAGCTGGCTCTTTTGCTCTGTAAGGTTCTACCTCTTACTATTTTGTAATTTTCGTGGTGTACCATTGCTATTCTATTTTAGCTAGTTGTTGTTCTATTAGGTTTAACACTCATCTTTCTCTTTGTAAAAGGGATGAGGTCCCTAGAAAAATCCCTTCATATCTAATAAAAAACATGTCAAGAACGATTTTCTACTGTTTAAAGTATTTTATTGGCTGATTTAAATAAATATCTTTTATTCTAAAAATTAATCATCTATCATATTAGTTTAGGTCAATACTTATAGAATTAATCTTCTACACAGAACTAATTTTGTAACCCATAAACATTATCTCATTGGTTTCTATAGTTTAGAATTTATTTGCCTTACTTAATATTTGAATATTGTAATAATTGATAATGTTCATCAACATATTTGAGGAATCTATTTGAGCTCTAGAGTGACTTTAAAACTGTAACGAAATCAAAGACAACATGAAAGCACGCAATGGTCTTAAAATGATATTATAGATAAACAATGCAATACAAATTCTCCCTATAGCTCTTATATCTAGATATTATTTTCACATTCCAATATAATTTCAATTGGGTGAGTGTGCATCCTTAAATCCAAGAACTAAGCACACCAAAATAAACATAAATGTGTGCTAGCTTGAATTACAATTGTTAGTATGATGGAAATCAAACCCTTTTTATGAAATATGAATTGAAAATTCTAGGTTCAAATTCACAACTATAGAATTGACCTAGGTTAGGTTTGCACCCATTAATATATGTGTTTATTGAGGAAAAAATTGTTAGGATCATTACCAGTTATATAGATTAGGGTATGAACCAAATTTACACATAAATATGTAATTTGTGAATTGAATATTACATTTATAACACACTAATCAAAGTAGGACCAAAACACAGGAAAAAAGTATAAATATATAGTTTTTATTATTTTTCTGAGAGGAATCAATAGGTTAGCTTAGCAATCTAGAGCTTAGCTCCTTGATAGGACAAGCCTCCTATAACCTATTGAGATGGATGATTAGACCTAAACAAGCCAACCACCAAGTAAATTTGGGTGTAGAGAATAAATCTTGAAACCTACGTGTGACAAAACCTAATCCTTTAACCAACTACAAATCCATGTATGTTATTTTATTACTACATTCCCCCCCCACTTTGATGTGCATATGAACTACTAGGTAGATACATGCCAAATTAAAACAAGTAATCAACGCATGAATTTATCTTCTCACTTCATTGAAATCCATAAAATAGTGAAATATAGGAAATGAGTACCACCAATTATATAATTTGAAAAAAATAAACATTAATTTCTTGAGATGGATCTATGTTTTAAAAAGTAAAATAAGGGAGATCGATAATAAATTAAATGACCTATAATGAAAAGTGATTCAAAGATCCAACTATATGGAAAAGGACGTGACTCTATAGATGGATTGATAAAAACTCCCCTAGACATGGAAATGAGAATGTCTCGTCATATCAAAACATAATTACAAATGAATAATAGTGACACATATATTTCCCCCAATTGGTTGCATACACATGAATCAAGGAATACGAGGAAATTACAACCCCTCCCCCCATTATTAAAAATGTGCTCTAAATTAACAAATGGACTAATATTGTTTTCACATTACAATTACAACATAAACTTGTCACAGTGCTTGTGTACACTCTAGACATGTTGCAACACAACCCAATGACAATCATATCTAATCTAGTGTTGATACACCGAGTATGACTACAAAACCAAAATAATTAACACTACTATGACATGACGTCATTGTGATGTCCAAATGAAAAGTATGTCTTCTTTAAGATGATGGTAGGATTCTAGAACACTATCATTGCATCTTGCTAACAAGTAAAAATGGATGAGAATGTGACATGATCTCCTAATCAAAGGGAACCCTAAGAATCATTTCATCATTTCATTCAACCAAAAATATGTTCTCATATTTAAAAAATAATGATATGTTAGTCAGACCCTCATATTAGTCTCCTATGAGGTAGAATAATAGAAAGATATCCAAAATATTACCTTGGTCTTGTAAAAGAAAAATCATTTTAACTTAAAGGAACAACCATGACGCAATTGTTTTTGAAATAAGCTGATAAGAAGTAAAAATAGGCCCCTAGGGTCATCTTTGATTCGGGAATTTTTTAGAAAATTTGGCATTTACTATTGACTATAATAACGTTTTTAGAAAATTTAAACTTACCTTCGCATTTATATAATCCTCCTAGAATGTATGCTATATCCCTTAGTCAAGTAGAACTACCCCTTGTTGTAGAACAAGAAATTCTAACAAGGAAGTAATGCAAAAAATGAAAACTGTGTCCTATTCCATTGCAACTTTGATTATGAGTAGAGTTTTAGAAATAGATTTTAACTCTCATTAACCTCTAAAAGGGTCAAAAGTTCAATTCTTAACTCATGTCCAACCATTGCAAAAAAAAAGGTCAAACCATAGAATAAAACATAAACCTTACATGTTTATTATTGATTACAAATGGTTTCCACAAAATATTTGAACATGGATTAGCATTATGTTTAATGTTTAAAATCTTCAAGAGACTGTATTTTAGCATTACTTGAAATTTTAGTATTCAAAAGCATACAAGCCTTTTCTACAATACTGCAATAAAACCATACAAAAAAGCATAACTTAGCAACCACGAGTTGGGGAAATGTAGATAATACTATAAATTTCATCTTAACCAAGACATTACAATCAATGCATATAATACACATTATCAAACATAAGTAGCACATATTACCACACGTGATTTTCATTGCAGAGCATAGTACCAAATGTATTTAAAGGAACATTAAATGTTTACCTTAAGGTATTCATATATTTAACATGGATGAATTAATATCTAGGAATTTGTTGCAATAGCATTGTATCAACATCCTAGAAGCATAATAAATGGCTACTTCTTGTATTCAATTCTTTTTTATCATTATGGAGTTGACTTGCCTAGGAGCTTGATCAAATGATCTGATAAATCCTTATCTAGTAAGATTCCAAATGATATCTATGTACATCATTTGCCTAAATATATAGCATAGACATAGATAGATTGTAGAAGTCAAAATTAAAAAATATCGTATTTGTACACCAAATATATATAT
>MU224367.1:465486-484722 GCA_018584345.1 Thuja plicata
TTGGACACTTGTACCTAGGCCAAAGGATAAAAATATAATTGGCACTAAGTGGGTATTCAGGAACAAACTGAATGAACATGGAGATGTGACAAGAAACAAAGCTAGACTAGTATGCAAGGGTTATGCACAAGAGGAAGGAATTGACTATGGTGAAACCTTCGCCTCAGTTGCAAGATTGGAAGGTGTCAGAACCTTACTTGCATATGCAACCTATAAATGATTGAAAGTTTATTAAATGGATGTGAAATCTGCATTTCTCAATGGAATCTTGGAAGAAGAAGTATATATTGAGCAAGCTGATGGTTTTGTAAACCCAAACAGAAGGGATATGGTTTGCAGATTGCACAAAGAATTATATGGATTGAAGCAAGTGCCAAGAGCATGGTACATGAGAGATTGCACAATTACTTGATCAAGATTGGATTTGCTAGAACCAATAACAACAACAACTTGTACTTGAAGACAGAGCGAAGAAAAGGTACATTATTAGCTAAAATTTTTGTAGATGACATCATATTTAGTGGAAAAGATGTGTTATGTCAAAAATTTGCAACAGAGATGCAAACTGAGTTTGAGATGTTTATGTTTGGTGAAATAAAATTCTTTGTTGGCTTAAAAATTTATCAAATGAAGAATGGTATCTATATCACTCAATCTAAATATGTCAAAGAGATACTGAAAACTTTTGGAATGGAACAGTCCAAACCAGTGAGTACACCCATGGCTACTGGATAGAAGCTGACAAAAGATGATGACACAAAAGAAGTGAACCAAAAACTCTACAGGTCAATGATTGGAAAACTACAGTATGTTGTACACAGTAGACCTGACATTGCTCTAGCTGTTGGGATTGTTGCAAGGTTTTCTGCTAATCCTAAGGAAACTCACATGATGGCAGTAAAAAGGATTCTGAGATATTTGAAAGGAACTGATGACTGTGGTCTATACTACAAAAAGAATGACAAATTTGAACTCAAAATTTACACTGATTCTGACTGGGCTGGAAATGTTGATGACAGGAAAAGCACTACTGATGGAGCATTTCTTTTAGGAAATAAATTGATCTCCTAGACAAGCAAGAAACATAACTGTACCTCACAATCTACAACTAAAGCCGAGTATGTGGCAGCATCAGTTAACTATTCTAACATTGTGTGGTTGAAGATACTACTAAAAGGTATGAAGGAAGAAATCACTGACCCAGTTGTCATATATTGTGATAACACAAGTGCTATTAATATTTCTAAAATTCCTGTTATGCACTCAAAGACAAAGCATATAGCTATCAAGTATCATACTTGAGGGAGCTAGTTCAGAGTAAAGAAGTGAGACTGGATTATGTGAACACTAAAGAACAATTAGTAGACATATTCACAAAAGCACTACCCAAGGATGGTCATGAGTATCTATAAGGTAAATTGGGGGTGATTCCCCTAACTGAGGCTAACTAAGTTCTGTATGGTACTGTTGCATCAAATATTTATTCAGAATATCTGACACATTGATGCACAGTAAGTCACACTTTAGGATGCTAGCTAAAGTTGTGAAGATGTACAAGGACAGAAAAGAAAAATCAGTCATACTGAAGATGACAGGATCAACATGATACTGAAGATCTACATGATAAAGATATTGACGTCTTTGGTATTGTTGTCAAAGAGGGAGAGATTACCTATAAAGAGGAAGAAGTGAAGGGAGAGATTACTTATAAAGAGGAAGAGATTTCCAAGAAAGAGAGATTACAAAGAGGGAAAGATTACATAGAGGCAGAAGTTACTATTGAAAACATTGAAGTGATTATCTACTCAGAGGGAGTCTACAGATGAGTAGACACAGATGATTACAGTGTGATTACTGACACAGAGGGAGAAATATTTTACAGATAAGAATCAGAATGAAGCTAAAGACATTAGTAAAAAATTCATTCATATCAAGGAACATAGGTGAATTTTTGGATTGGTTGGTAACTATGCTTGTTAAATCATTGTTTTAATATTTTGTGTTGTCATCAATGTCAAAGAGGGAGATTATTGGAAGGTGACATTGCAAGCAATTGTTATTTTGTCATTGATGTCAAACCTTTACTGGTGAGACTATTGTTATCTGTTTGAGTACCATATATATTGTTGATGAAGAAGATTTAACAAGAAGACCAAGTGAATGGTTGAGTTAAGGCAACTAAAAGGGTATTTGATCAGTTGACACTCTGGAAAAGTAATTTGTTGTTTATCTTTCAAAGATAGTTTTTCTGGTTGTTCTATGCCAAGTAAAGTTGCTTGTGACGAGAAAAAAGTTGCTCAATGTCGAGCACCATTGAAATTGCCGAGTGAAAACAATGATGTTGGCCGACTTACAATAATTGGATTAATGATGAGATTTGAGATCTCTGGCCGACTTAGTTAATTTTATTGGGATATGTAATGTTAATTAAATATTGATCCACATCATTTAATGTATGGGTAACTATAATTAATGCATGGTTTCAAGATTTAATTAGAGACTACTTTGGAGAAGTAAGTGAAATCCAAAGATGGAATGATTCGTTGGATCTGACCTAACCTAAGATCTATGATCTTGTTTAAGTGGAAAAATATTTATCTGACCTAGACAGAGAGGTATATGATAACCTCAGGGGTTATTCATGAAGAAACAAAGAGTGTATGTGTATGCAAAGATTTGCATAGTTGATTTACTGTTTGGCATGATCTAGTAGAAAAGGCAAAAAGGCAGAGGCAGAGTGTTGCATGTGTGATTACTTGATGGATTTCCAAGCAGATCAGAAGGTTGAAATGACAATGCAGGCTATCCATTAAGTTAACATCAGAGCTGTAATTGGATCTGAATTGCAAAGTAAGTTGTATGTACCAGATCACAACTGTTGATTACTTTCTTACCGTTGTATCAGTTAAATCCTTTAACAAGGTTGACTTAACAATCATTTGTATAAATCCTCTAACAAGGTGACATTCAGATTGGAATGTTCTAAGTCCTCTAACAAGGCCACTCCTGACAGGGTGATTAAATCCTTTAACCAGGTCACACCTAGCAGTGTGTTATTGTAACCTTTAACATGGTTGGCAGGGCATCACTTCAGAAGAGTGAAAACTTGGTAGCATGTTACTGGTGGTTTTTCCCATTTTGGGTTTCCATGTTAAATACTTGTGTCAACTTTTGTGAATGCTTATGGTTTGCTTTACTGTTATCTTACTACAAGCTAATTTCAATTGACAGTAAACTGCATGATTAAAGTTGTTGATTTATGCTACTGCTGCCGAGTAGATCTAAAGTACAGAAAGTTTTTATTTGCTACATCTAGACCAAAGGATAACTGATTCAGCCCTCCCCTCTTAGTATAATTCTAAATTCATTCTAACACTAAATTGGATATGAAACCTTCATTTTATCACTTTAGATCCTAGCTACTTAGCTAAAACATAAGCTCCATCTCATCAAATACCACCTAGATAAAAGGTGCTCATATTAGAGCTTGCCTTCATTGGATCAAATTTGGGGAAACAACTTCAAACAGTTTTTAAAAATCTCTTCACCTCAAGCGATAAAAAAACTCAAAGCTATTTAAAATGTCCATTGACAATTCACTACCCTCCTATAGACATCCAAGGATTTATTTGGATTGCTATAGTCTTGTTTTTCAATATCCAAACATAAAGTGTGCTTAATCTTTGTAATAGTTCTTAAATGTTTTAAATATCCTTTTAAAATTGATCCATTATGCCCAAGTTATTTGTGACGTTTTACAAATTCTTGATAAGAATTATCTTGTGCCAATGCAAATGACTAATGAGAATGACCCTATTCTAAATGAATTCCCTGTAAATTTTTCAAAGCAATGTGGTATTTCAGTAGTTGATATCTACCCTATGCATACCAAGATAATACTTTCATAACATCTTCAAGGGGAACTATCATTTAAGGGTATATTAAATGTATACCCAAATCTAGGGTCCTAGAGCTTATCACTTATTGGAGTTATATCACCTTGCATACACGTATATAATACAAGATGATAGCCAAATATTGAACTTTGTATATTGACCAGTTTCCACTATGAATAATATGTTGGTGTAGATAGCTCAATGGACACCCATAATAAGGAAACTAGTCCTTTATTAAGTAACCTATTGACCTAGGGAGGCTCATTTAATTATTGACCAGAGATGTATATACTTGGATGATGTTGGCTCTATATGTGTTGCCAAGGATTTCCTAAGCTAACTATCATGTGCATAAATAAACCTAACTAAAATCAACAACTATCTTAAAAAAAGAAATGTTGTAAGAGAGACCCTATTTGCACAGTAGTGGTTATGGGTAACTAGTAAGCTAGCATAGTAGTGGATGCAGACAAACATAAAAACTAATTGTTTATAGTTAAGATCCACTTCTAATTATTAATTCCATTAACCAATTACTTTAGCTCAAGAATATAAACATAACAGTTACTTTATGAAAGCATTAAGTAATCTAACTACTACTCAATAAATGAAACTAATCTACAAAGAGAATTTCTCGACCTCAAGTGCCCTTTCCTTGAGGAGATGTAACCTTAGATGCACAACAAGCCATTTAATCATCCAATTTATTTCTTCTATAATAGTACCATGATAATATAAATACATTTAACTATTCATAGATCTGGGCAGAACCTAACCTGAGTATATGTAATTGGAAATCCCCCAACTCTTGACAAAACTAGACTTTATATATAGTCCAAAATAGTGGGTATAAATGCATTTGAATCTTGATGTAGAAAAATGTCACACCTCCCTAATATTGGGGGACTTATTTTTCTGTAAACTAGAAATTAGAAATAATTAACATGAGTTAGATTCCTATTAGAACTCTAACTTTATCATCATGCAAAAATGTGAGAACATGCAAGAGCTCATAAATACAATGGTGGATCATAATGATGGTTTCATGAGCTCTTTCATCTTCTTGATACATTAACATCTTCAAGACAAGACAAAGTCAACACAACTCCCAAAAATTATGTCATTTGGCATCTTTTTGACATTTTTCATGTGGACTATAGCAGAGACAACTTCTAGTATGGTTGTGGTCAAGTCTTTACTGCTTTAGCTGCAAGTTAGTCTCAGCAAGAAAAAAATCACATACATTATACCATTAATAAAATTATGATACCATAATAACCATGAAATTTACATAGCATAAATATTTACCACACACACACACACACACACACACACACATGTGTAAAGAGAATGGTCTAATGTATATTATTAAAGCATATAAAGTCTAATAAAAATTAATTCAAATTAGCTAAAACAACATCATTTGGAAATTTCATCACTCGCCCCATCTTACATGGTTTCTTGTCCTCAAGTAACTAGGTTTTGGAATTAAAATAAAAAACGCCATGCCTATAATGTATGTGGTGAAGGGGAACTCATCTACAATAAGGACAAGGCAGAATAAATAATCTTGGGGAACCTTTAGTTTTCTATTTGTTGTGTTTGTAATAAAGTCCTAAACCATGTTGTGGCATGACTCTGTTTGGCATCCTTATAAGACAACTAGGTTGCATAGCCACATTAGGACATTTTTGGGTTAGTTTTGTTTTTTTCTAAGTTAGGTTCCATGTCTGTGTCGACATGCAAGCCTTGGATGGGTTTTGACATCTTTTACAAGTTTCTTTTTATCTTTTGCATCTTTTTGCTATTTTGGGAAAGTTGTTGATGAGCAACTTTTCTTGTCTTCATGCAAGAATTGGAAGTCAAAGAGTTTCTTGTAAGAAACTGATGGAATCTTAGGATTTATATGTCCCTTGAAGAGGAGAGGTTGAGGAAGTGAGAGGAGGATAGTGGAGAAGGTATGAATGTATGAATTTTTTGAAGACAGTCTGATATAACATATTTTTTCTTAATTTTATCATAACAGTTATTTACCCCGTGCACATATGGATTGAATGAGATGTAAAGTATATGTAGGAAGTTGGGGATTTTTTTTAATCTTTCATTCAAATCTAGTTTGAGTATATGAAGTGCCATAAGTTGGGAGAAATTTGATTTTTTGTACTGATTATGTCGTTTGGAGTAGTTTTTAGCTAGGGTTACTTTTTAATGGTTGTAGTTTGAATTTCCACCTTTGGTTTTCATCAAACCTTGGTGGAAGTAAAGATATTCCAATGTAATTTAAGATTTTATTTTCCATTTTTTATTTCATGCAGGGAGCCTGGGAGAAAAGTGATGCCCTAGGTGGACATCCTCATGTGGCCACCTAGGATTTACTGGTTTTAAGTTCATAACTTTTGATGTGTATCAAGCATGAAGGTATAGCTTTGGATTTAGATATTTTTAGGGATCGCTCAACTCCTCAAAGTATTTTTCTGGAGAAATGTTGAAGGGAAAGAGTAGTTCCTTTGTTAAATGGACCTAAGTAGCCCTTTGTAGGTCACTGTACTCCTACAAGTTTAGATGTTTTGTATTTGATGTTGAAATCCATCCTTGTGGAATTAGGAGGAGGTCAATAAAGGGTATCATAATCTATGATTTATTTTCTATGTTTTTTGGGTAAATATTGAACTAACTAAGGAAAACCGAGGTCATAGGGCAACAAGGAGTTTAGTGAATTTTTGAAGCATGTCACAATGAATTTGGGGAACAAAATTAATGGTTTGTGCATTTTTTGATACTTTCCAATATTTTGGAATCCTCACTCATATTATAGTGGATTTGGGTGTTTAGGATCAAATACCTCCTTTGGGGCAGTGCATGCTAGTAGACATGAAGACAAGTTTAGGAATGATTCAGTGGATAGATTGAACCTTCATGGTATTAGAGTCTTTTGTTGAGACCCTAGAGTTATTTCCCCTCTAGTGGTGTTCCAAAGTATTTGACTCGGCATCATTTTTGGTATCAGAGCATTTGGCTATGTTTCTTGAACCATAAACTTAGTTTATGTTAGAGATAGCATCTTCTATTGGAAGTTGCAACATGGTGAGTAATGCAACCCTTGATAAGAAGGTGGAGGATCAGGAAGAAGAAAAAGGTTGTTGAGAGAAATATTAGAGTAGTTGGCATCTACAAATTGGAGCAAGTAGAGAATATTGTATAGAAGAGAGAATAAGACAAGAAAGGAACATATGAAGATGAAGAAGAGGAATCACCTAGAGAAGAACTGAATATACTTGAGGATCATAAATGTTTTACGAAAGCTTTGGAAAATTTGGGAGGTAAGGCAGTGGAGTTACCCATATTTGATGGGAAAATGAATGTTGAGGCTGTGATAGATTGGATTGAAGCCTTAGAGAATCACTTTGAATTTGAAGGGGTCACGGAAGCACAAAACATGAAGGTAGAAAAGTCTAAGATGAAGGGAGAAAAAATAACTTGGTGGAGTTTCATCCAAGAGGAAATAGCTAAATATGTCAAGAAGAAGATCACATCATGGAAGAGAATGGTTGCAATGGTGAAGGAGACATATATACTAGAATACTATGAGGTATAGTTACATCAAAAGAGACAAAACCTAAGACAAGGAGAGATGGAAATTAGCACATATACTAAGGAATTATAGAAGTTAAGTCTCAGATCAAAAATCACAGAGCCTGAATGTGTCAAGGTAGAAAGGTACCTAAATGGGTTGAGAATGAATATTCAAGAGGAGCTACAATTGTTAAGTCCTAATATGGTGTCAAGGTGTTACCAATTGGCTTTGAAAGTGGAGGAAAATCTTAAAAGGAGACAAGACCAAAATAAAAGAGGTAGGGGCAGACAATCATTCAGAGGAAGAAGCCAATCAAGAGGAAGAGGACCAAACTTCAACTCTCGAGGAGAAACCAGTCAAGAAACAAGTAGGACTGATAATTTTAGAGAGAGAAGACAAAATTTTAGAGGATGATCACAAGGAAGAGGAAATGGACCCATTAAATGTTTTAGTTGTAATCAAAAAGGACATATGGCTTACAAGTGCCCGAAGAAGATATGGTCTATCTCTCAAGGAGAAAGGAGAACACATTTAGTTAAAGAACATGACCCCCAAAATAATCCTGATTCCTATGGGTATCCAAAGCAAGGAGAAACACTTATGTTGAGAAGCACACTCCTACAAGAACCAATCACTAAGGAACCACCTCAAAGGAAATCACTTTTTAGAACAAACTGCAAAGCTGGAGGAAAGGTATGCAAAGTCCTAATTGATTCAAGTTCAACAGAGAATTATATTTCTCTTAAAATGGTTGAAAATTTGAAATTGAGAAGAGTCCCTCATCCTCGCCCTTACAAAGTCTCATGGCTTAATAAAGGAAAACAAACTCTTGTGGATGAGTAATCACGCGTAGAATTTCAAAGTGTAGCCTATAAGGACAGATTGCTAGTTGATGTGGTGAAGATGGATGCTTGCCACCTTCTATTTGGAAGACCATGGAAGTATGACTTAAAATCCCAACATGATAGAGTTAAAAATACCTATACCATAACTAAATATGGTAAAGTGATTTATCTATTACCACTAGTAGAGATAAATCAAGAAGAGCCTAAGGAAAAATAAGTTAAGGTAATGATGATAGGAAAGAATGAATTCTTGAAGGTAGTAGAAGGTGAGAATGGACCTTTCTTTGCACTCATACCTATGCTCAAAGACAAGGTGGAGTATTTTCCAATGGAGATGACTGAAACAAATGAATCTACAAGAAATGATAGTTATTTTTTGAAGGTATAAAGTGGAGAGAGAAAGATACCAAAGCTAGATGAACAAGTGGACACCATTCTTGACAAATATTAGGGTATAGTTGTAGATGATATGCCAAGGATTCTACCACCAATGAGGGAAATAAGTCACTATATAGATATCATACCAGGGTCTACAATAACCTAACAAATAAGATTAAAAACTAACACCCCAGTAGAATGAGGAGATGCAAAAATAAATATAGGAGTTGCTTGAATCTAGTCTGATTGCCAAGAGCCTAAGCCCATCTGTAGTGCCGATTGTTTTAGTGCCAAAAATGAAGGAACTTGGAGGCTTTTCACTGATTCTAGAGCCATCAATAAGATCACAATAAGGTATAGATTTCCAATGACAAGAATATACGATTTACTAGATTATTTGGGGGGTGCAAGATATTTCTCTAAAATTGATTTGAAGAGTGGGTACTATCAAATAAGGATTAGGCCAGGGGATGAATGGAAGATAACTTGTAAGACCAATGAGGGGTTTTATGAGTGTAAAGTGATGCATTTTGGGTTATCTAATTCTCCAAGTAATTTATGAGGCTCATGAATGAGGTCCTTAAGGATTTCATAGGGAAATTTGTTATAGTATACCTAGATGGCATTCTAATTTTCAGTAGCACAAGAGAAGAGCATTTGAAACACATAGATATGGTGTTGAAGAGATTACAAGAGGAGAAATTGAAGATCAACATGGAAAGGTGCATTTTCATGCAAGAGGAACTCACATATATTGGAACTGTGATCTCCAAGCGTACTCTCAAGATGGACCAAGACAAGGTAAATGCAACTATTTCATGGCCTACTCCTAGGAAAATTTCAGCAGTTAGGAGCTTTCATGGATTAGCTACTTTTTATAGAAAGTTTATCATAATTTTTAGTATGATTTGTGCACTGTGCACCTATCCTAGATACTATCAAGGGGGGACAAAAATGTAAGTTTGTTTGTACCAAGGAAGATAATGTAGCTGTAATCACCTGAAAATGGTTTGATAAACTCAGAAGCCCTAATTTGAAATCAAGTCTCCCGGGTCCTAATCAAGACTATCAATTCAAAGATAATCAAAATTATATAATTAAACTAGATCGGTTTAAATATATAATTCATCAAAAATCAACAATCCAAGATCACTTGCCAAGAGGCATTCATCAAAAAGCATTAATTCTTCAATTAACCTTTGGAGAATTAAATCAAATCAAAGTTTTAAATACATGGCTAAGGAAATTAATTAAAAGGAATTAATTAATTCAAGTTATTAACATTCCTTCAACATGCCTCAAAAATCAAACCTCTAGCCAATAAGAGGTGATCACATGGATCAAAAAAGCTTGCATCTCAACCATCCCTCATGAATGCATTTCAACCATCGAATTTAAATTTGAATTTGGAGCCTTTTCCCTCCAAGAAAACTGTATAAAATGAAGCCTTTCTAAGCTCATTTCATATAAGAGGATAAAGAATTTAAGCATAGAAATAATGTCAATTTCATTCTAGCTAATCTAGTTCATCTTTTAGCATGCTAATCTAGTTCAATTTTTATCTATTTGATCCAAATAATGCATAATTGAACATGTTCTTGAGCATTTTATCTTGAATCTTCCATTTCATGATTGTCAATTTTATGATCTAATGTGCTTAATCTGAGAGAAAAATTCAAATTAGATTACAATCTTCATGTCTAGGAAGCAATAATTTGATTTCATGTGGTTTTATGTTGATTTCATTGAAATGATTTTGCTAACCAATGATATAATGAG
This sequence comes from Thuja plicata, assembly GCA_018584345.1. Taxonomy (NCBI): domain Eukaryota; kingdom Viridiplantae; phylum Streptophyta; class Pinopsida; order Cupressales; family Cupressaceae; genus Thuja; species Thuja plicata. The sequence goes on from MU224367.1 coordinate 475,959, forward strand.
TTATTGAGTATTTGTGTGTAGAATCCTAGCATTTACTGATTTACACATCACATTTTGGCACCCACCCTGAGGCAGATTGCTCCATTTTCATGAAATTATGCTCCATGTTCTTCACATTCATCAACTTTGTAGGCAGTTTATCATTTTGACAGTCCTTTTGTCATTTCTGGGAGTCTTTCAGCGTCTTTAGTCATCCTTTCAACATTTCTGGGAATCTCAAATCATCTTCTGTAGTCATTATAACATCTGCGGGAGGTATAAATTTGGCTTTTATGTGTTTCTAGTAAAAGAGTTATCATTTCTAGTGCCCTTTATCATTTTTGGTAAAAGATCCACCGTTTATGGTGCTTTTCATCATTTTTAGTAAAATATTTATCGTTTTTGAGGTAATATCATTTTAGGTCTCTATTTTATCTTCTGAACACCAGAGAGTAGAAGCACAAAGTCTTTTCTTTTGACAAATTTTCTTGCTAATCCTCTAACTTTGTTGTGGTTGTGATTTTGATCATTTTTTTGAGTAGCCTAACATGTTTTGTAGGACAATTGTCAAATTTTCAATGGAGAAAAACTACTAATGAAGTGTTTGCAGGTTGCCATGCTAAAAGATCAAACAAATTACTTTAACACTTAATACAACTTCTTGCATTTTTTAATTAGGATAGAGGATTATGCTCTTTTCCCTTTGGGAAAATCAGAAACTCAAACCCCGAATTAAGCTTTGTGGAGAAATTGGAAGGAATGAATCATTTATTTTCAAAGCAAAGTGTTTGATTAATTTCATTTGTAGGCACTTAAAATTAGATTTTGATGCACGAGCATCTTGGGTCATTGGAAATCCTGCACAACCAAAAAGATGTTTTCTTATAGTTCTTTAGTTTGTTCTCTGTCACTTGGGTTTTGTTTCTCCGTAATGCTTGTCTCTATCGTTCGGGTTCTATTTCTTAGGCATGCTTGTTTTCTGTTGCTCGGTCTTTCTTTATCGATGGGTTCCTTTTTTCTCAGGTTCCTCTTCTGATGCTCAGGTTTTGTTTTCCTATTTCTTGGGGTGTTCTTTTCCTGAATCACTCTGTTGCTCGGTCATGCTTTTCCCGAGCTGCTCATTTTGGGAGTTGGCCAATCTTTGGACGACTTCTTCAGTTAATTTTGATGGCTTAATTGATTTGGGGTCTCTCATTGGGATCTGTGTGGACCTAAATCTAGGTCTCACTTATGGATTTGAGCACTGACCTCTCTCTTGTTGGTCTCTTTTATATATGTGCTTCTATGTTCTTAGTTTAGGAAGTTGTTAGAGAGGTAGCAGTACTAGAATAATATTTGGATTATTTGTAAGGTTTGTGACCTCGCATATATGAGAATCATATTGTAATTCATTGAATATCTGGCCGAAACTAGGAAGGCCTTACAGCCTGACATGTAATGTGTTTGATCAATTAACGATAAAGAATCTTTGTTGTTTCTTCTCTCACTGTGTCGTTGTGTTTCCACATTGTTTCTACAAGTTGGTTTGGTAGTTGGGAGTGCCTTAGGCCCCATCTTCCTACCCTCCTTACATCAAGTGGTATCAGAGAATTGGTGAGATCTAAGTTCCTTCTTGTAAACCCTAACCCTAGTTGGTGATATTGTTGTGGGGTAGCTGATTGTGATCTGACCTACAATTGCAGAGGGGTTCAAGATGGTTCGTGGGAGAGGAAATGCAGATCTAGGTCTAACTGATATGCTTAGACAGATGACTACTAGATTGGAAGCTATAGAGATAGCCTAGTGCAGAGGAAGACATCTTGATGATGTTAGTGATGATGAATTGGAAGAGGTTCAAGGTGAAGATGCACCTGCACCTATGATGGATCAGGAAGAAGAAATATTCTTTAGAGCCTTGACAAGTTTGAGATCCACACCTCAGTTTAATCCTCCTGAGTATAGTGGAAAATTGGATTATGCTGAACTGATTGATTGGATAACTGATATGGAAAATTATTTTGAGTATGAGAATGTATCAAAGGATAAGAAGATGAAGATTGCAAGCACACATCTGAAAAGTCATGCATCCTTATGGTGGGAATATCTGCAATTGGATCGAAAGAAGAAAGGTAAAGAAAAAATCAAGGTATGGGATAAGATGGTAAACAAATTGAAAGGGAATTTATACCTTGTGATTATCAAATTAACCTAATAATTAGATTGCAAAGCTTGAAGCAGAAGGATAAATCTGTGAAATACTATACTGAGGTATTCTATTGATTGGACATTAGATCTACACATGTTGAAAATGAAGTGGAAAGAGTTGCAAGATATCTGAATGGTTTGAGGAGTTCTATACAAGATGAGATTAGTTTGGTCAAAATGGAGAGCATTGAGGAGGCATATCAATTTTCCCTAAACACCGAAGAGAAGTTGAACAAAAGATATGAGAAAAGACAAAGAGGCAAAGGTGGAAGATTCTCTAGAGGAAGAGGTAGATCTCATGGTAAAAATAATAGATCTGAACCAAACACAACAAATTTAGACACATCTCAAGACAAAGGAAATAATGAATGGAAAGGTGTAAGTTCATACCGAGGAAGAGGCAATTACTCCAGAGGTGGATATAGAAGAAAAGGATTCCAAGTAACTTGTCACAATTTTGGTGAAGAAGGACATAAATCCTTTGAATATACACATGCAAGTAAGAAAGGTAATAGTAGCAGAAATGCATTGGTGCAAGAGGAGTCACCTAATGAAGCTAAGAAGGAAGGAAATATCATGATCCAAAGGATACTATGGAGTCAGAAGGATAAGCAAGATCCGATCAGGAAAAGTTTGTTCAAGACTAGATGTAGAGTTGAAGACAAAGTTTGGAAGGTTATTGTTGACAATGGAAGCTCAGAGAATCTGTCATCTGAAGAAATGGTTTCAAAATTGCAGTTGGAAAGAATGAAACATCTAAAACCCTATCAGATCTCATGGATCAAGGATGATCATACATTAATGGTGAGTGACCAATGTTTTGTGAATCTAAAAATTGGAAAGTATTATGATAAGGTGTTGTGTGATATTATACCAATGGATTGTTATCATATTTTGTTGGGTAGACCTTGGAAATATTATAGACATTATTTACATGATGGAAGGTTTAATAGATATTCTATTTGGGTTGATGGTAAGAAACAAATATTGTTACCTTTGGTTGAAGAATTTGTTGATGAGTTATGTGCATCTGTGAAAGTTTGTCTGATAGAAGGTAGACAGTTTGTTAAGGACTTGAAAAGAAATGATATCTTTAATGCTTTGATTCCTAACAAATTGAGTAAGAATATAGAAGATGAAATTCTTGTAGAAGTTGAGAAGTTACTCACTGAGTACAAGGATATAACTTCATATAATGCACCTAATGGTTTTCCACCAATGAGAGACATCAGTCACTGTATGGATCTGATCCATGGAGGTAGTTTACCAAAAAAAGCACCACATTGGTTAATACTGAGCGAGAATGAAGAGCTTAACTGAAAAGTTCATGGTTGAACAAAGGTTTGATCTGAGAAAGTTTGAGTCCTTGTGTAGTACGCACTGTATTGGCACCTAAGAAGAATGGAGAATGGCGTATGTGTACTGATTCCAGATCAATCAACAAGATCACAGTGAAATATAGGTTTCCTATACCGAGAATGGATGACATAATGCATTGTTTGAGTGGAGCAAGATATTTTACCAAAATTGATTTAAAGAGTGGATATCATTAGATTAGAATCAGAGAAGGTGATGAATGGAAGACTACTTTCAAGACAAAGGAAGGTTTGTATGAGTGGTTGGTTATGCCTTTTGGTTTAACTAATGCACCGAGTACATTTATGGGATTGATGAATGAAATTTCAAAGAAATTATTGAATAAATGTGTGATTGTATACTTGGATGATATTCTGATATTCTGTAAGACTATAGAAGATCATTTGATGCATATAAGACAAGTGTTGTAGAGATTACCTAATTCAAATCAATCAAGTAAGTATGAATATTATTTCATTCAGGAAGATATGTTGTTCAAAGGTATTCAGTTGTGTATAACAAGAGGATCAATGATAACTAATTTGATAAAGGAGAAACATAGTAGTGGATTGGCTGGACATTTTGGCATTGATAAAATGGTGATTTTACTGAAGGAGATGTATTCTTGGCCTCAGTTGTATAAGGATTTTCAAAAATTTGTGAAAAGATGTGGAGTTTGTCAAGTTGTAAAAGGAGCAAGTCAGAATCTGGTTTGTATACACCTATTACTGTTCCTAAGAAACCTTGGAGTGATATCAGCATGGATTTTTTTCTTGGCTTACTGAGGATAGCAAGAGGTAATGATTCCATATTTGTTGTTGTGGATAGATTTTCTAAGATGACACATTTCATACCATGTAAGAAAACATCAGATGGAGTACATATAGAAGCTATTTTCTTTAAGGAGATTGTCAGATTGCATGGTTTACCAAAGAGTATTATCTCTGACCGAGACAGTAAGTTTGTTAGCTATCTTTGGAGAAAAATCTGGAAAAATTTGGATATTGAGTTGAATTTTAGTTCTACATTTCATCCACGAACTGATGGACAAACAGAGGTTGTAAAATGAAGTTTGGGTAACTTGTTGAGATGCCTAGTTGGAGACACACCAAGCAATTGGGATTTGATGTTGGCACAAGAAGAATTTGCATACAACAATTCAGTGAATAGAAGCACTGGAAGAACATCTTTTGAGATTGTTCATGGCACACAACCAAGAGGTATATCAGATTTGAGGGATATTGTTGGAGAAGAGAAAGGGAGTGCTGAAGCAGAAGAATTTGCATAATTTATGAAAACATTGCATGAAGATATAAAGTAGAAGCTGGAGAAAAGCAATAAAAAATACAAGGATAGTGCAGATAGATCAAGAAGACACAAGAATTTTGAAGTTGGTGATGGAGTTATGGTTCATTTAAAGAAAGGAAGATTTCCTATTGGGACATATGGTAAACTGAAGATGAAGAAATTTGGTCCTTGTAGAATACTGAAAAGATTTGACAGTGGAAATTCTTATGAAGTTGAATTACATGATGACATGGATATATCACCTAAATTCAATATTTCAAACTTGTAATAATATCATGAACCCGATGAAGAAGTGACAGTACCATGTGATTATCCTAAGAAGAAGATAGAGGAATTTGAGAAGATTCTGAAACAAAGAATTAGCAGAAGCACAAGAGGAAAATAATACATGGAGTATCTGGTGAAATGGAAGAACAGACCGATTGAGGACCCATATTGGATTTCTCAATCTAAGTTGGATTCATTTTAGGTTGGACCTGATAAATGAATCAAAGAATCATTTCTTATAACCCTAGGTGTCTGATGCAGGAGCATCTTGGGCCATTGGAAATCCTGCATAACCAAAAAGATGTTTTCTTATAGTTCTTTAGTTTTTTCTCTGTCACTCGGGTTCTGTTGCTCGGTAATGCTTGTCTCCATCACTCGGGTTCTATTTCTCGGGCATGCTTGTTTTCTGTTGCTCGGTCTTGATTTACCGATGGGTTTTCTATTGCTCAGGTTTCTCTTCTGATGCTTGGGTTCTATTTTCTTGTTGCTCGGGGTGTTTTTTGCCTGTCTCTCTGTTTCTCAGTCATGCTTTGCCTGAGATGCTTATTTTGGGAGTTGGATGTTTGGCCAACTTCTTCAGTTAATTTTGATGGCTTAATTGATTTGGGGTCTCTCATTGGGATTTGTGTGGACCTAAATCTAGGTCTCACTTATGGATTTGAGTGCCAACCTCTCTCTTGTTGGTCTCTTGTATCTATGTGCTTCTATGTTCTTAGTTTAGGAAATTTTTAGAGAGGTAGCAGTGCTAGAATAAGATTTGGATTGTTTGTAAGCAGGTCTGTGACCTCGCATATATGAGAATCATATTGTAATTCATTGAATATTTGACCAAAATTGGGAAGGCCTTACAACCTGACATGTAATGAGTTTGATCAATTAATGATAAAGGACCTCTGTTATTTCTTCTCTCACTATGTTGTTGTGTTTCCACATTGTTTCTGCAAGTTGGTTTGGTAGTTGGGAGTGCCTTAGGCCCCATCTTCCTACCCTCCTTGCGTCAGATTTTAAGGTTGATCTTTGATTTCAATAGAGAACTATGCTCTTTTCCCTTTGGGAAAATTAGAAACTCAAACATGAAATTGAAAATTGATCTTTGATTTGAAGGAATGAACACTTGTTTGGAGTTCTTGATAGGAGAAAATGTTATTGAGTAGGAGAGTATGCTCTTTTTTCCTTTGGGAAAATCAGAAATATAGAACTCTTTTCAACTCCTATCCTCTTTTATTTCTTTTATCCTTTAGTTGGGCCTGTCGGTTGAGGAAAAAATCTCTCAGGATGACCCACATGAGAATGAGGTGTGAGCCACACCACTCCAACTCATGTTAATCAAATTTACTTTTTGGGGCCAAAGCCTTGGGATTCGATTGGCATTTGAGCTTATACTTGGCTCACATCTAACTTAAGTGCGACCTAAGGGTCTTAATCATGTTTACATGACCACTTTTGTCAAGACACTCTATGGGACTATACGCCTGAATCACGCTTACATGGACGTAGAGGATACACTTGAACGAAGAACCTTACTATACACTCTAAGATTATAAGCTACTTGGATCACCCCCAAAAGGTGATAATCTTTGTGCAAGGAAAAATGTAATTGCCCCAAGATACTCATCATATCGTGTCCTCATTTGCATTTGGATTTAGATAATACAAAATCATGACTAGAGTGATTGCATGCTTGGTGATGGCCATATTTTGATTAGCATTTGGGTGTGTACCTAATTTTACAAGCAAACAATTTCATGCTATGCCAATTTTTTAGGGATAATGCATGTTTGTACCCTAATAATCACAAAATTCTAAAAAACAAACCCCTATCAAGACATGAAAAAATCACTTTGTTTTGTGTGTGTGTGTTTGTCACTAATTTCATATATCAAAACACCTTCACAAGCATTTCAAAAATAGGTGAGTCCTTACAAACGGTGGTTAATAATTTGCACACAAGTTCTCACAAAATCACTTTTCTCAAAAATGTGGGTCATAAAACATTATCTTTGGTTATTGTACTCTTGTGGTCAAAACAAAGGCCATTTTGTGCTATTCACATCAAGATCACTTCAATAGTGAAGGTCCTAAAACATCTATTTCTAGTCCAAACATCACAAGTGCTCAAAATCAAACCTTGGTTCCTAGGAGATCAAACTATTTACTCTTGGTTTCAATCAATTAACACTACTTTCAATTGGTCATATCAACCTTCTTTATGTTTAGAGATCACTATCAAGGTCAATCTAACCTTTATCAAGATCTCAAACATTATCAAAAGTACATTAACAATTTTTCACCAAACTTTGACCAATTGGGAAGATAATACATTAAACATTGAAACTATAGGTGATAAGTTGCTTATCTTTACAAATCAAGAATCATCTAAACTTACATGGTGTTTAAAAGAAGTGTTAGTTATAAAATAATAGACACTACACACTTTCCTTGGATACAGATTGGACCTGAAACACAACAAGAACAAGATCAAGTTCCTTTTTCAGCTCCTCGAGCTAGTGATTCAAAAACTGAGACTAACAACACCAACAACAACAACAACAACAACATTAAACAAATTAAGACACAAGAAGAGGAAAATCCCATGACTCTCCTTGTTAAACAAGTAGAAGCATTGAAAAATCAACTTCATGACATGAAGAAAGAAAAGGACACCATACCAAGGAAATACTCTATGAGTGCATTTTGTCCTATGCCTTTTGATCAAAGTTTACACATGCTAGCATTTCCACCCAATGTGGATATACCTAAATATGATAAATATATAGGAGTCACAGAAACCTCAATACCATATACAAGAGTTATATACCTTAAGCATGGATTTCATTCATGAACAAACATACCTCATGAGATTATTTCCTCACAATTTGAGTGGACAAGTAGCAAAGTGGTTCTCTAAATTACCTCATGGAATAAAAAGTTTTGAAGAACTCGTGGAACGTTTCATGCAACATTACTTGTATAAAATTCAACATCTTGTTACAATGATTGACTTGTGCAACAAAAAACAAAGAAGTGGTGAACCTTTCATATCTTTCTTACAAATATGGAGACGAATGTTTACACGATATCCTTGACTAATTCCATAAACAAAAAAGATGGATATTTTTGTGAACAACTTGGTTAAAAAAATGAATCATTACATCCAACTACAATGCATTATTACATTTGAGAAAATGATTGAGATGGGAATTAAAACCTAAGATACCTTGGTACGAAAAGGAGAAATTAAAATCTATAAAGAAACTAAAGGTTCTTTCAATACAAACAACAATGGAAACCAAGACAAATCAAAGTATTGGAACAAGAATCAAAATGTTGTCAATGATGGAGTACTAGATGATCACAATTTAAAACCACAACAACCAAAATTTAATCTATCTACTACTACTTCTCTTAATAATCCTACCATTGCATCTAATGTATGATTCAATCAAGACAACAATCAACAAAATCCACCTTTTGCATATACCCCTAAACGGATATTCACACCTCTTGGCGAGTCTTTGTGATGCAAAGAATCTTAAAAAACCATTCAAGAACCCCAAATCAGCCATGGAGTTCTATCATCAACACAATGTCTTCCACAAGTTAGAGGCATATTCCATCATTAAACAACATATTCCAACAATAAATCCATAGGATATTATCAACAACTTTG
>MU224367.1:497478-509285 GCA_018584345.1 Thuja plicata
AGTCATTGAGAATCAAAAGATTGATATTCAGCTAGCACTACAACAACTTGAGACTGCTAGACAAGAATTAAAGAAGTCCTTGACTGCAAGGAAAGATTTGGCCAAACTAATGAATGACACTCATTATTAGCAAGAGGACACCACAAATATATTTTAGAATGGAGATTCTACTGAGAGCGATGCAACAATAGTAGATTTACTAGAAAAGAATAGCGCACTATGTGAAGAAGTCAAAAACTTGAAAAAGGAACAAGAAGCCCAATCAATAAGAATGTGTGAAGTTGTTGAATAGAAAAAGAAAGCCAAAGATGATAAGGCTATGACAGAAGAAGACAAGAGAATGATGACTACCAGAATTGATGAAAGAACACATGATGTACAAACTATTACAGTCAATCAAGTAGACATGGAAAATCAAATACTTGTGAATCAGGAGATCAGTAGGAAAGACTTGGAGATTGTAAATCTTAGATCTGAGAATAGTCAATTGAAAGATGAATTGAGATCTGAGAAAGAACTTAATAATAGAGTGAATGATTTGAGTGCAGTTATGAGCTACTTTGAACAACTGGTGGAAGCATCAAGAAGACCTAAAGATTCTTCTGGATTAGGTCACACTGAACAACATACAACCACTGAAGATGGAGAATCATCTAAGACAGGTGAAATAAGGTATGTAAAGCAAAGAAACAACAAACCTATTTTCCATCACTGTGGGAAACCAGGTCATACAAAAAACATTTGCCGAAGCAAGAATGGTAAGTCCAATCCGGAAACTAATTTTAATGGTTACTGCTTTAACTGTAATAAGTTTGGACATCAAGCATGAGAATGTAAGACAAAGGCAAGAAAAACACCTAGACTCAATGGTAATTGCTATAACTATCACAAATATGGTCATAGAGCACAAGATTGCAGATCTAAAGGTAAACAATAGTGGGCATCAAAGGTACAAGAGAAATCACCAAGAAAAGGCAATACTTACAATTGGGATTACAATACATGGCATAGTTGTCATTATTGTGGTGAGTATGGACATGTTCTAGAAAATTGCATAAGGACACATTTCATAGGAAAGTCTAAAATTTGGATGAATGGAAGCCTAGTTTGTCACAGTTTTCTGAAAATTGGACATACAAGGAAAGATTGCAAGACTAGGGTACCTGCTCTTGCTGTTGAGCAAATTAGAGCACAGATGAACAAGACATGGGTTAAGAAGTCTGAACCATGCAGCAGTGAAACTAGTGAAGCCAAGGTCACCCAATCCAATGGATCAGGTGATCACATCATCTCCAACTAAGAAAAAGAGGTATGTAAGGAACTGTATCTAAAACTCTTATCTTACATCAGTTCCTAACATGAAATGTACAAAATTCCATATTTGCATATGTTAAGATGCACCAGGACATATTTTTGAAGACAAATGCCGAGATGAGCCAATTGCACTAATAGGTGCCGAGCATCAATCATGGACACTAAGGCCGAGTTCTTTAGTGAGTGTCGAGTTTTGTTGGCTGAGTAAAGTTTTGTGAAGGTCGAGTTTAGTAAGCCGAGTGGGATGCAAGTTGTGTTAAAGCCGAGGAAAACTAGCTTGCACTAACTTAATGGGAAGAACATTCATTGCTTACCTACCTTGACCTTTCAAAGTCTATAAAGGATGAACAATTGACACTTCATTTTTACCTTGTGATTTTTTCTGTTTACGGAGTGATTGAAGTAATTTGCAGAATTGATCTTAACGAAGTTAGCATCAAAGATTTCATCAGCATACCGTCGGCAATCCTAAGGTGAACAGTGTGAAGAGCTACTTGCTGAGGTATTCTATTTTTCATCTTTCAAACCCTAATTTCAAGATTATGGTTGCAAGTTCTTCTACACTAGCTAAGAATATGGAGGGAGAACAATAACAAATTTAGTTAGTACGAAGTGATGAATGTGAACCTCTCAACTTTCGAGCCGTTCCTGAAAGTGTGATTCAGAGTGATTTAATGGGAGCCCTCTCATCTATTCCACCCAAGGTACTTATGATCCATGATGTTCGATCATGTTATATGGTTATGATTGGTGAAGTAGGTGATAGTGAATTAAGGAAATCCTGCAACAAATTATGTGTTAATGGAGTTTTGAAGGCAGAATTCAAACATTTAGCCGACAAAGGGTTAACTCATGCCCTAGATTTTCCAAAAGGTTTCAAAGATGAATGGATTGAGGTTATCCTTAGCCAAGTTCATGACATGTGTATGTGGTTGGATAATGGACCAGTCAAGATCACCAAAAGCATGATTCATCGAGTGACTGGATATCCTGTAGTGAACGGAAAATGAACAATGAGAGATAACAACGAAGAAGAAATTACACTAAACACTGGAACCGTATGGAACAATAGAGGTATGACTATCTCTATAATAACAGACCTAGAACTTGATTTTGGAGTAAGATTAATAGCACATAAGTTCTATTAGTCGAGCAAATTGGATAGTGTTCCTTGTACAGCTATTGATCAGGCATGGTAAATTGTTAAGAAGAATCACACATATGATCTTGCTGAGCTATAGAAAACACAATTAGCCAAGAACCTATCATCAATCAAAAAGTCTAAGAGATCATCATGTAAGTTTGGTTCCTTACTAGTCTGTATATTTTTCTACATTTAGGATACATTTCCTACATTAGGAAATATTGTTTGGAAAAAGGATAGACCCATAAAAGTTCAGATTAGTGAATGTATTGAGAAACTAGGAAGTAATTTCAAAAGCATTATGGGGAGATATTTTGTAGAATTCAAAAAGAGAATGAGATTAAGGACTAGGATTCCTAAGTCACTAGTGGAGAAGCACTATCAAGAAATCTATTTTCTAGTTGATACAGATAAAACTTATATCCAGGCAGTGACACCTAGGATAACATGCTTAGAACCATTTCCATATGAAATTAACATTGATGAAGCATCAACTTCCATCATTGTACTCCTTGCCGAGGAAATTGATACTACAACAAAGAGATTTGGAAACTTTGATGAAGCCAAAGCTAAAATTTCTAGAAGCTTGAATGAGGGAACTATGGAGAGGAAAAGAAAGAAGATTCTGAAAAATCTGAAGAAAATGGTTGGTTTAGGTAGTGATGAAGAACATGAGGATGCACCTTTAGGCCTGACCACTGGACAAGGTGAGGATATTTCTACAGAGGAGGAAGTGAGTGCATTAGAAGAGGTCACTAAGAAAGCTAAGGGCAAAAGACCACCAATTGTCATAGTAACCAAGCCAAACAAAGCTAAACCAAAGGTTACAACTCTTGCAGCTAATCGTCCAAGGACTAGAGCATCTACTATTACTTCTCCAGCAGAAGTACAAACAAAAGTGTATGGTAAGAGGAAAGTTGCAGATAGTAGTTCTAGAAAGGAAGCTAAGGTTGCTCCTAAGGCTGAGCTAAGTAAGCCAACAAAAAGACCAAGAAGGAGATTAAATTTGGGGACAAATAGTGATGAGGAAAAGATAGAAATTGATGAACCCAACAACATACCTACAACACAATTCAAGAAACCAGCAAGTATTGATGAGGTATGTGACACTTTGATGAATTCAGCAGGGTTAGCAACTTTTAAGTTCATTAAGTATGAGAAATTGAACAATGTGGATAGGCACAAAGTTCAGGAAGCACTCTTGGACATGATGAGTACTTTCAAGTTAACTCCTATAGAGATAGGAAATCATGTGCCAAATGAACTATATAATTTTCTGTCAAGCAAATGGCAATTTGCACTTACCATAGAAAGACAGATTAGGAAAGGAACTCTAGCCCAGGTAATACCTGAGTTAACCTCAAAACAAAGAGCCAAATTCATTGAGGATCACAAGAATAGGTTTGTTCCTAAACTCAGAGGCTATGCTATACTGAAAAATGATATTGAAGGTGTAGTACAAAAAAGCACAAGGATCTGGAAGGAAATCTTTGGACTGGCCGTTCCAAAAGATAAAAAATTTGGTGAAGGGACATCTGAGGAAAATACAAAAGAAGTTGAAGTGAAGACTACCCCTGAGCCACAGATAACTCAAGATCAAATTGCCATTGAACAGGACAAAACCAAAGGTGCATTAGACTCAACTAATTTTGTTTATCTTATTGCAGACAGTCTTATGGATTTTATAGTTGATGATCCAAGCAATTTGAATGCCGAGGAACAAGATATGCCGAGTGGTAAATACACTGATTCACCTATTAAGGAAACTAATACTGAAGAAGAAAAGACCACAACATCTGATGAGATAATTGAAGTTGTCAATGATCAGAAAAGTAAAGAGAAACAACAAACAAATGAACAAGAGGTAAATTCACAGAATCCACCTATTTTAGAGGTTGTGAAAACATTTTTAGATAGTGGCGTAGTGATAAGAGATATTATTGATAAGCCTAAAGAAGAAGAGGCAATGCAAGTGTTGGTTGATCTACCACACTCTGCATCATCCACTCCCACTGGTCCTAAAACTGGGAGTATGCCAAACCCCCAAAAAATATTGACAGAATTAAAAGAGGCATTGGACATTGACACTGTCAAAGGGAAAGATATTATGTTGCTGAGAATAAGTTCTCTAGAGTTGAAGAAAAAGAAAATTCTAAAAAAGAAGTCTCAGATTCTAGATGTAACATTAGATGAAGTCATTGTGATTCCATAATGGGATCCCAATGAGTTATCTTTTGAACAAATAGGAACTCTTCAAGAATTACTTAAGAGGAAGAAGAGACAGGAAGAGATGAAGATAGAAAAAAAGAAAAAGTAGGTGTTGCATGATATCAAAGACATATTTGCAAAGGCTTTTGACTTAGAGGATGAAATGCCTCAAGCTCCAATTATTGATTAGCTAGTCAACATTGCAGAGAAGGTAACTGATGAGGACATAGACAGCAATGAAAAGCTTCTACAATGGTCCAGGAGAAGATTTGAGAGCAAAGTTATAGAGAAAATATCAGAAGAGGTTGCAACAAAACAGGTTGAACTTTCTATTCTTGTAGAAACTTTAAAGAAAGTTACAGCCAATGTTTATTCTTTGTACATAAAATTATGTGATGTTGAATTTTTCACAAAGGATAATCTACAGCTTATTGAGAAGCTATAGTTAGATTTGAGATCAACTGGCACTACTTTGGGTAAAGATACTACTTCTAGTTCTTTACATCTTACTAAGTTGATAAATGCACAACAGAGAATAGTCAAGCTTATGGCTGAAGATGGTCGAATAAGGGAAAAATTGATAACTATTTAGACAATCCTGTTGCCTCACTTGGAGGTAATACATAAGGAACTTTCAATTGCAAAGGAGTTATCACAGAGAAATGCAAATCTATCGACTGCATAAAGTTTAGTGAGTCTAGCTGCTGAGCTAGAAATCAAATTGGAAGTTATGAAGATTGCTAAGGAAAGCTGGGATACTACTTTTGAATCCACCTTGCAGATTCATAAACAATTTTTGGATAAGTACAACTTAACCCCACCAGCAATTAGTGACAAAAACAAGGGGGAAGATGGTAAGGAAATTGGAAAGGATACAGTATGATACATCAGTACAGAATAGGTACACTTGTATATGTTAGAATGAATTTAGAATAAATGAGAGGGGAGGGGTGAATTAGTTATCCTCAGGTCTAGATGTAGCAAATAAAAAATTTTAGTAATTCAGATCTACTCGGTAGCAGTAGCATAAGTTAGCAACTTTAATCAAGCAGTTTTCTATCAATTGAAATTAACTTGTAGAAACATAACAATAAAGAAAACCATAAGCATTCACACAAGTTGACACACGTATTTAACATGGAAAACCAATATGGGAAAAACCACCAATAACATGCTACCAATTTTTCACTCTTCTGAAGTGATGCCCTGTGAGGAGCCAACCTTGTGAAAGGTTACAATAACACACTGCTAGGTGTGACCTGGTTAAAGGATTTAATCACCCTGTCAAGAGTGGCCTTTTTAGAGGACTTAGAACATTCTAATCTAAATGTCACCTTGTTAGAGGATTTATAAAAATGACTGTTAGGTCAACCTTGTTAAAGGATTTAACTGATACAATGGTAAGAAAGTAATCAATAGTTGTGATTTGGTACATACAACTTACTTTGCAAATTCAGATCCAATTAAAACTCTGATGTTAACTTACTGGATAGCTTGCATTGTCATTTCAACCTTTTGATCTGCTTGGAAATCCGTCAAGCAATCACACATGCAACTCTCTGCTTCTGTATTTTCCCTTCTCTGCTAGATCATGCCAAACAATAAATCAACAATGAAAACCTTTTTGCATACACATATACTCTTGTATTCATCCACACACTTCATGAATAACCCCTGAGGTTATCATATAAATCTCTGTCTAGGTCAAATAAATATTTTTCCGCTTAAACAAGATCGTAGATCTTAGGTTAGGTCAGATCCAACAGATCATTCCATCTTTGCATTACATTTACTTCTCCAAAGTAGTCTCTAATTAAATCTTGAAACAATGCATTAATTATGGTTACCCATACATTAAATGACGTGGATTAATCTTTAATTAACATTACATATCCCAATAAAATTAACTAAGTCGGCTAGAGATCTCAAATCTCATCATTAATCCAATTACTGTAAGTTGGCCAATCATCACAGTTTTCACTCAGCAATTTCAATGGTGCTTGGCATTGAACAAATTTGCTCATCATGAACAAATTTACTCGGCACAAGCAACTTTTCTCAGCACAAGCAACTTTGCTCAGCATAGAATAGCCAGAAAAACTATCTTTGAAAGATAAACAACTAATTACTTTGCCAGAGTGCCAACTGATCAAATACCCTTTTATTTGCCTTAACTCAGCCATTCACTTGGTCTTCTTGTTAAATCTTCTTCATCAATAATAGATATGGTACTCAAACAGATAACAATAGTCTCACCACTTAAGGTTTGACAACAATGACAAAATAAAAATTGCTTGCATTGTCACTTTCCAACAATCTCTCTCTTTGGCATTGATGGCAACACAAAATATTAAAACAATGATTTAACAAGCATAGTTACCAACCAATCCAAAAATTCACCTATGTTCCTTTATATGAATGAATCTTCATTAATGTCTTTAGCTTCATTCTGATTCTTATTTGTAAAACATTTCTCCCTCTATGTCTGTAATCACACTGTAATCATCTGTGTCTAATCATTTGTAGAATCCCTCTAAGTAGATAATCACTTCAATGTTTTCAATAGTAGCTTATGCCTCTATGTAATATTTCCTTCTTTGTAATCTCTCTTTCTCTGTAATATCTCTTTCTCAACTTCTTCCTCTTTATAGGTAATCTCTCCCTCTTTGACAACAATGCCAAAGATGTCAATATCTTTATCATGTAGATCTTCAGTATCATGCTGATCCTGTCATCTTGACTATGACTGATTTTTATTTTCTGTCCTTGGTCATCTTCACAACTTTAGCCAGCATCCTAAAGTGTGACTTACTGTGCATCAATGTGTCAAATATTTTGAATGTAATATTTGATGCAACAGTACCATACAGAACTTAATTATCCTCAGTTAGGGGAATCACCCCCAATTTACCTCGTAGATACTCATGAGCATCCTTGGATAGTGCTTTTGTGAATATGTCTGCTAATTGTTCTTTAGTGTTCACATAATCCCATCTCTCTTCTTTACTCTGAACTAGCTCCCTCAAGTAATGATACTTGATAGCTATATGTTTTGTTTTTGAGTGCATCACAGGATTTTTAGAAATATTAATAACACTTGTATTATCACAATATATGACAACTGGGTCAGTGATTTCTTCCTTCATAGCTTTCAGTAGTATCTTCAACCACACAATGTTAGAACAGTTAACTGCTGCTACCACATACTCGGCTTCAACTGTAGTTTGTGAGGTGCAGTTCTGTTTCTTGCTTGTCCAGGAGATCAATTTATTTCCTAAAACAAATGCTCCACCAGTAGTGCTTTTCTTGTCATCAACATTTCCAGCCCAGTCAGAGTCAGTGTAAACTCTGAGTTCAAACTTGTCATTCTTTTTGTAGTATAGACTATAGTCATCAGTTCCTTTCAAATATCTCAGAATCCTTTTTACTGCCATCATGTGAGTTTCCTTAGGATTAGCAGAAAACCTTGCAACAATCCCAACAGCTAAGGCAATATCAAGTCTACTATGAACAACATACTATAGTTTTCCAATCATTGATCTGTAGAGTGTTTGATTCACTTCTTTTGTGCCATCATCTTTTGTCAGCTTCTATCCAGTAGCCATGGGTGTACTCATTGGTTTGGACTCTTCCATTCCAAAAAAATTTAGTATCTCTTTGATATATTTAGATTGAGTGATATAGATACCATTCTTCATTTGATAAATTTTTAAGCCAACAAAGAATTTTATTTCACCAAACATAGACATCTCAAACTCAGTTTGCATCTCTGTTGCAAATTTTTGACATAACACATCTTGTCCACTAAATATGATGTCATCCATAAAAATTTTGGCTAATAATGTACCTTTTATTTGCCCTATCTTTAAGTACAAGTTTCTATTGTCATTGGTTCTTGCAAATCCAATCTTGATCAGATAATTGTGCAATCTCTCATACCATGCTCTTGGCACTTGCTGTTATCCATATAATGCTTTGTACAATCTAAAAACCATATCCCTTTTTTTTGGATCTATAAAACCATCAGCTTGCTCGATATACACTTCTTCTTCCAAGATTCCATTGAGAAATGCAGATTTCACATCCATTTGATAAATTTTGAATCCTTTATAGGCTGCATATGCAAGTAAGGTTCTAACACCTTCCAATCTTGCAACTGGGGTGAAGGTTTCACCATAGTCAATTCCTTCCTCCTATGCATAACCCTTGCATACCAGTCTAACTTTGTTTCTTGTCACATCTCCATGTTCATTTAGTTTGTTCCTGAATACCCACTTAGTGCCAATTACATTTTTATCCTTTGGCCTAGGTACAAGTGTCCAAGTTTTGTTCTTCTCAATTTGTTCAATTTCCTCATTCATTGCTTGTATCGAATCTTCATTATCTAAAGCATCTTTTACTATTTTGTGCTTAAATTCACATAACAGACATGTGCCATTTTTCAACTTACTTCTTGTCATAACAATAGAATCCTTTAATCCAATGATTTGATCAAAATTGTGATTTCTTCTCACATATTTTGCTAGGGTAGGCTCAAACCTTGCTTTAGGTTCATTGTCAGTATTTAGCTCTGGTTGATTCTGTGACTCAGCATCTCCATCAGATAGCTCAACATTCACTTCTAGTTGCTCGGCAACTCCACTCTGTGACTCGACAGGTGCATGATGTTGTATAGCAGTAGTCTCAGGTAGTGAATTAGAATCTTCCTCATCAAGATATACGAATGATCTGTAGCTTTTAGGCTCTTGTGTACTTTCAACTTCATTTCTTTCTGCAAATTCATCAATTTTTACATTTGCACTTTCAACAGTTTTGTTAGTATTAGAATTCAGACATTTGTATGCTTTGCTTTTTGTTGAATAACCAAGGAATATGCTGTCTTCTCCTTTAGCATCTAGTTTTCCATTTTTGTTGTCTTTCAGTATAAAATATTTGCTTCCAAATACTTTAAAATACTTTACACTAGGTGCATAACCATAGCAAAGTTCATAAGGTGTAGCATTTGTACCTTTCTTGACTTGAACTCTATTCAATGTATAGACTGCAGTACTCACAGCTTCTTTCCAATATTTCTATGCAACATTTTTCTCTATCATTAGTGTTCTTGCACAGTCCATGATAGATCTCTTCCTTCATTCAACAATACTATTTTGTGGAGGAGTCCTGGGTGCAAACATCTGTCTCTTTATGCCTTGGTCATTACAGAACCTGTTAAACTCATTAGAAATAAACTCTCCACCTCTGTCAGATCTTAAGCATTTCAAATATTTTCCTGTTTCCTTTTCAACTTTAGCTAAGTACCATTTAAATAACTGGAATGCATCATATTTTTCCTTGAGAAACATTACAGTCATCATCCTTGAATAATCGTCAACAAATAGAATAAAGTATCTAGCACCATAATAGCTTCTTTCTCCAATGGGACCATAGAGATCAGTATGGACTAATTCTAGAATTTCCTCTGATACATGTGTTTTTCTCTTGAAACTAGACTTAGTCATCTTTCCTAGTTGACATTGTTTACACATAGCATTCTCAGCTTTCTTTGACTTAGGTAACCCTCTAACCTTTTTCAGTTTACTTATGCTTACCAAGTTATCAAAGTTCACAGGACACAACCTCTTATGCCATAACCAAACATCATTGTACTATGAAAAAAAATATGTTTCTTCAGATAAATCTAGATAAAATAAGTTACCTTTAGTCTGATCACCACTTCCAACTAATTCTCTAGTAGAATCATAGATCTTTTCTTTTTTGTGATGGAATTCAACTTTGTAACCAGAAGTGTTCAGCTGTGCAACACTCATAAAATTTTATTTTAGATCATCAACCCAATACACATCATCACATCTAATTTTTTCGGTTAGGTTAATGAATCCATTACCTTTGATAAGACATGGTGAATCATTACCAAATTTTACGTATCCTCCTTTACATTGGTTTAGGGTTTCAAACCTATCTTTGTCACCAGTCATATGATGGGAAAAACCACTGTTAATGATCCAAAAATCATTTTTGCTCATATAAGAGATTAATGCAGTTTTCTCATCATCATCAGAATCTTCTTTCATTGCAACATAAACAACTTCTATATCATTGTCATTAGAATTATCAGTGTTATTGTCAGAAGTTTCTTTAGCAATATAACAAGATTTCTTACCTTTTTCTTTGTAGTCCTTATATTTCCTGAAGTCTCGGTCATCCTTTCTGTCTTTGTATTTTTTGTCCCTTCTTTCATCCTTTTCATTTTTGTCAGGACATCTAGTAGCTATATGACCAACTTTGTTGCATGAAAAACAAATAATAGGAAGTTTACCTCTGTATTTTCCTTTTCCTCTGGATAGTCTTTTTTCCATAAGTGCTTCAAGATCATCATCAAAAGTGTCACTATCATTGGCCACATGTTTCTTTCCTTTCTTAGATTTATTGAGAACCAGCTATGATCTAAAAGTAGAATCAATCCCTTGTGGATTATAGTTATCATAATTAGACATTTCAAATGCAGTGAGTCTTCCTATCAGATTTTCTAGATTCAGATTATTGTTAGGAGTACATCTCAATTCTTGAATTGAAGAAAATCTAATAGCATATACAGGAAGTAAATTTATCAGTACCTTTCTCATAATGGTGTTCTCATCAATTGTTCCATTAGCCCCTCTAATGGCATTTACAACTTCTTTTACTCTACCATAGTACTGAATGACATTTTCACCTTCTTGCATTTTCATCTCATCAAACTTACCTCTTAGACTTTCTGATTTAGCTCTTAGCACATTTGTGTCTCCACCATAGATAGTTGCAAGTTTTTCCCACATCTTCTTTGCATTTGTGCAGCTATTTATATCATCAAACTCAAAATAACTCAATGAGGAGGATATCTCCAACATTGCCTAATTGTGCTCTTGGTTTTCTTTTATATGTGCAGCAGTGAGAGGAGTATTAGGTGGTACATAGGCATGTTCAATAAGTCAATTAGCATAATCTCCAATACCAACCAAATGTTGTTTCATTAAACTCTGCCATGCAGGGAAGTTATCTTTGTTTAGCTTAGGAACCTCCTTCTTATACATCTTGATCTTTTCGCTCCAAGTACCTTCAAACTATTTTCAGGAGACCAAAGCTCTGATACCAATTGTTA
>MU224367.1:536184-549723 GCA_018584345.1 Thuja plicata
GTGTATATGCATACACACACACACACACATATATATATATGCATATACACATATATGCATATATATATATATACACATATATATATGCACACACACACACACACACATATATATACACGTATATATATATATGCACATATATGTACATATATGCATATATATACACATATATGCATATATATACACATATATGCACATATACATGCATATATATATATGTGTGTGTGTGTATATATACACATATATACATGCATATATACATATATACATGTATATATACATATATATACACATATATGCATATATACATGCATATATACACATATACATGTATATATACATATATATACATATATACACATATACATGCATATATACACATATACATGCATATATATACAAATTTACAAACAATATATATTAAAAAACATTAAAATGCGTATATACAAACAATATATATTATAAAAAAATAAAATATGCAAATTAGAAATGTGAAAAACCTGAAGCAAATTGACGTTTGATAAAACGGAAGCCACTGTTCTGTCACTTTCAACCCAGCTGAAAAAGTCAAAATGACTATTTCGGCGGGTTTTATTCTGCCAAAATAAACCTAATTACTTTCGATCAAAAGTAACCAAGTTACTTTCGATCGAAAGTAACTTCCGATCGAAAGTACCCATTTTGGGTACTTTCGATCGGAAGTTACTCACTTCTGATCGAAAGTTTTTAATTGTTTCGATCGAAAGTATCTAACATGTTTTAGTGGGTCACGCTTTTCAGGGCAAATTCCTTCCTCTTGAAAAGTGTAACCCACTATTGTGGTATCACCCTTGTACTATTCTATTTCTTAAATTGTAAGCACTTCTTGCTTGATTAATTGCTACAATAGTTAAAGACCTTTTTTCTTCACTAGTAGGAGTCCTAAAATGAGATTGTGAACTATCATCACCCACTGTGTTTATAGTTTCATGTGAAACATACTCATCCTGATCACTTTGATATGTTGAATTTTGTAACTGGTTTATAAAACAATAATTATCCTCCAAACATGAATTATCAGAGGATGAAGCAATATCAGGGAGCCATGGATATGATTTCTTTACTGTGAACATATTGATAGCAGGGCCTTCCTGCTCTCTTTCTTCTATTTGATCAAACAAAGCCTGAGCTACTACACATTGATAGGAAGAGTGTGGCATATTGCAAGCATCACACCAGGGAGTGTTCTCAACATAGTTGGCATTGTTCCTTTTCAGGGGATCTAGGGTTTCTTTTGCTTTTGGGTTATCTTTCCCCTCAGGGATAGGTTTGCCATTATTCCAATTGGTCTTATATGGATAATCTCTCAGGTTAGGCTGTATGTCAAATCTTTGGTTAGTATACTTATTATCTTGGTACCCTCCTCTATAATTCTTATCCATCTTGGCAGCAAGGTCTTTTACTGCACTCACCAATTTATCCACTGTATCATCTTCTTTGACACTTTTATTAGCTGATCCCTTTTCTTTCCAAAGTTTATTCTCTTCTCTCTTCCCCAATTTCCCTGATGCTCTCCTATTACTCTCAATGTCAATTTCTATCTTGTAAACATCCCTTAAAGTAGTTGGGTTTTTATCTCTAATAAAATAAGACATTTTTCCATCAGCAACATTAATGTAAGTGGTAAGGCACACTTCCTCATCTAATCTCAAAACTTGGAACAATTTGTTCATGGCCTTTTGAAATCTACAGTTAAAATCAGCCATATTTTCATTTGGGAACTTCTTGATGTTATTAAATTCATTTAACATGTATCTAGAATTAACATGTTCTCTATACTACTCCCTAAAAGACTTTATAGATTCATCCCAAGAGGCAATACTATCATTAGGTAAGTTTATGAACCAATCCCTAACATCTTTAATTAAAGATTGAACAAAAAGTTTCATAATGACATCCTCATCTTCAATTTCAAAGTCAGTTATCTTATCACCAAAATATTTTAAATGCTCTTCACAAGTAACAACATTATTTCCTATGAACTTAGGGATCCTATCTCTTACCTCATTGGGGATCACATTAGGGTGACTAGGAATGCCTTCAAAGAAGAGAGCTCTATATCTGTTCATGTGGACAGGCTTCCTTTAAAAATTCCCCAGCTTGTTATTACCATTTGGTCCAAAATTCCTCCTTGATGTTGAACAGGTGGAGGAACACTCTGCTTGGGCTTAGCAGTTTGAAAACTTGGGTGAGGACCCATAAGTTGAGCAGCTACATTAGGACTAGAGTTTTGAACATTTGGGTTCTTTCCACACTTTTGGACTTTAGGAGCACCACCTTGATTGTTCACATTTATATCAGCAGAAGGATTTAATTATTGTACTCCTTGATTCACATGCATAGAACTACTTGCAGTAGTATTATTGGTAGCATGAAGTAAGGCTATCTTCATTTTCATATCAACTGCAGCAGCCTCCAATTCCAACTTTTCTAGTTTTTTTGCCAAGTCATCTTTATCCTTCTTGGCTCGTTCAATGTCCAAATAAATTTGAGGTATTCCTTCAAGGTTGGAAACTTTCTACTCAGGCTCATTTATGCTGATACCAACAACCTTTTGCTTACCTTTGTTAGGGGCATATTTAGTAGTTACTTTGAGTTTCATATTTTGTTCATTCTCATATTGGAACAACTGCCTAATGACAGGTCCTTCCTTCTCAAACTCATCCTTGTCAGGGTTTGAGATTTTATTTGGGGATTTGTTTCTCAAATCATTGAGGCTACCAAACAATTCTAGATCCAAGCCTTTAACTTCTTGACTCAGTCTTTTAGTCTTGAGGTCATTCCTTCTAGTCTCAGCTAAGAGTTCTTCTCTTTCCAATAATAAGTCATATATCCTTTGCCCACATTTTTCCTCTGCTTCAGCCATTTCCTTTTCTTATTCTTTCTTTTTTCTTTTCAAAGCCACAATCTCATCTTGCAACTTATCAGAATCATATGATGTTGTTTCAGTAGTAGAAGTCTCTTCTGATGGAGCAAGATTTTCTTCCACAGGAAAGAATCCTATGTCAGTATTTTCTCCATCCCTAAAGGGATCAAAATTGGTATTAGCTCTATAAGCATCAACTGGTCCCATAGGTTCTGCATCTTCAAATGAAGCTGACTTCCTTTCTGGAATGGGAATGTCCATTCTTCCTTCAGAGGCATGTTGGGAATCATGTTTAGATGCCCCTCTTTTGGACCATTGTTTCCTTTGAGGTGTATGGAGATATTCTCCAAGACCCTTTTCAGGATTCCTTTTGGAATACGATCTGGTATTTCTTTGTTGGCTAATCTCACAAAACAAATAAATATTTCACTATGCAATACTGGAATAAATAGAAGTTAGAGTCACCACCTCTTTTCAGAGGATTAATATATATATAGAGATCAAACACCTTGTCCTATCTCAGATTTCCTCTTATAGCAATAAGTGAATATGTAACTTTGCAGATAGAGTAGGCTTGATAATTCCTCACCTGATAACTTCAAGAAAATGATCTTTCATTACCCATAACTACAAATCTTTTCCATTCAGTGGACTTCCTCTTGAAAAAAAACAAAGGGCCAGATTAGATATTTTAGAGTTTCCAACTATTCCAATTGAGATAAGATCTGTACCATTTTTAGAATCAGGACCTTCAAACAATGTGCCACGACAGATAAGCAGAATAAACTCACTTTAATGATTATGAGGAAAAACAAACTAATTCTCAATATTGTAAGGACAAATGTTTTCATGATCATGACTCTTAGAACATTGCAAGTCCCCAGTGAAGTCGCCAATTTTTTAGCTCTTTTCCTTGTAGAATCAATTATAATAGAAATAAATGCCAGACTCTCTTGTACCCAAGTTATATTCTCACAGAGAAAAGGCTAATTAACAAGGATGAAAAATCCTTCTACACTTTGGGCTCCACATACCCAAGCGGGTGCACCTTTGGCAGAATATTATCTTTCAGCAGTTTTTTAACAGTGGATTAAGGATTTGTGATCCTCCTTTTTATGCCATTAGGCTTAGGAAGGATAACCTATTGATTCACTCTTCAAGGAATCACTAAAATGAATTGTACTGAATACAATTAGCTAGACATGTACTTGAGATAACAAAAATATAAAGATTGATTAAATTTGAATTGATGATAACAACCACTTGTCTGCATTTTGACCAGGGCCTAATCATGGGTGATAGAGTCAAAACAAAGCATACATATATTAAAGATAATCAATGGAAATACAAATAAACCTCAGATAGAATTCCTTACAAACTATCCTCTCATCCTCACACCTCTGTATCAAATTCCTGCATAAACCCTAACCCTCTGCAATTATCTGCAAGATTTAAAACTCTCCTTGAAAGTAACTCACATACAAGAACATGGCTACTTTATAACCAGTATACTCAAAATGCCTTACAAATTGAACATACAAGAATTAATAGAAAATGCAAAAAGAAATCATTGATATCAAAATGGAGATTCCATTGTATTTTATTAATGTAAATTTGATATAAGTACATTCAAAAGACTCAAAACTGACATTTAGACACAATTTAGAAATCTTCCTTGTAGTCTTATTTTTTACCATCCCTTTTACAATATTACAACTTGATACTTATATACAGCCACAGTCATCTTGGAATCCTTTTGGAAAATAAGGATGCAACAAGCTATGAATGACTGGGCTAGAGGACAAAATACAGTTTTCAGATGAGACAAAATTTCAGGCTGATGGGATAACAAATCTTTGCTATAAGCCATGTAATATTTTGTCCTATGATCACCTGAATGCTTGAAGTTTCTCTGAGGTGGCTAGGTCCTTGTCATTTGGAATTTTTCCTCTTGCTGATGTAGAGCCCCCAATATCTGATTTTCTCAAACTGCTCAACCTCTTTGGTGTTAGCTGTCCCCTTTATGTTTATTGTCTCATGCTACCGAGTTGACTATACCATACTTGCTAACCCATGTGGTGAACACCTCATGACTTGGCCCACTGAAACTGAGGACCTCATCCTTCTGGCTATTGAATTCTTCCTATTCATCATTAGCTTTCTCAATTTCTACCTCCCAGGATTCAAAAAATACTTTGGCTTTGTTTAAAATATCAATAGTTAACACAAACCAGCTAGTATTCGCCAATGTAACAATACTTTTTGTTCTATTGGTTAGTGTTTCATTCAATTTCCTTACCCGTAAGGCTTCATTTTTTACATTCCCATCCTCTTTGAACATGTTGGGGAACATGTCATATCTATCTCTGGAGAACTCTTCTCTCAAAATTGTGACCCTCTTTATGACCATGTTCATCTTGATGTCCAAATTAACCATCAATTTGAGACATTTATGGGTGCTTGTCAGGATGATATCAATATTGTTCTACACCTTTGAAAGAGAGTAAAAGGATTTGACATGGGCTTCTTTCCCTTTCCAGTTATTCATTATCAAATCCCACTGTTCTTTTTCATTATCATGTTTGCTTATGATGCCTGCAATCTTCTTTCCCAGTAGATAGAGGTTAGAAAGGTTAACCTCACTGACACACCTTTTGAGGTTGGAAAATATCTTATCAGAACATTTTTATTTCACCAATTCCTTAGCCTCTTTGTATGAAAGGGAATCTTCAAGATCCCTTTTACCCTCTTCTTCTAGCCTTGATCTCTCACTGATCAACCTTCTTTTCTCAACCTCTAATTCTACTCTTTTGGCATCAATGCCTTCTTGGGTGGTGGGACTCAAAGGTGTAGGGGATGGGGGATATGTCACAAATGGACTAGAGGAGGAGGGTTGGTGAGGTTCCTAAGAAGTTACCCCTTGGGGCATAAGTTGGATCTTTTGTTTACCCTGCAGTACTGCTATTCAGTTATCCTTCAACAAGGATTTGACCTTTTCCTCATTTTAGGCTTTAAGTAAAAATTCATGCTTCTCATTTAAATTGGCATAAGCCTCCTTTTCTCTCTCAGCTACCCTTAGGCTTTAACTAGCTGTTTGAACAATGAGGTTTTCTACTTTAGTTCCTGAAGTGTCAGCAACCCTCTTCACAATTAGGCTGTCTGTATCTTCAATATCATCACCCTCCTTTATTCTCCTCTTGTCTTTTTTCTTCAATGACCAAATTGCTAGAGCTACTTGGCCTTCACTAAAATGGGCACCAATTGATGTCCCAGTAGTGCTCATAGGTTTTACTATCTTTCTGATAGCATTGAATACTACTGCATCTGCTAGATCCCATTGAGGTAGTATGAGAACTCCCTGCTTCTTAATCATTTCTCTACCCTCTTCAGGGGTGATCTTATCAAAATTTGATACAATCTCCTTCTTTACCTCCTTCTCTATATCTTCTTTAGCAGAGTTGGGCTGGGCTTCTTGCAGCTTTTGGCACTTATAATTGAATTCATCAATGTGGCACCTCCATAGAAATTGAATGAATGCCCTAGTTTTAATGAAATTGTCATCAGACAAGAATTCATCACTGGCCTGCTTGGTTATAGGATCTAACTCCCTGCCAGTAAATTCTGCTACTGTGAGGTCAGTTGCTATATGTTTAGGTGGCTCTGGCATCCCTTCTTGTAACTCCTGAGTGGTAACAACCACTGCACCAGCATTCCTCAATTGCACCAATTGCTCAGTGATGGATTGGTCATCATAATGCAAAGGGGATTGGGAAGGAGAGTACAATTCACTCTCTTGTTCTATTGTTTCCACCCTTTGTCTTTTGGGAGAGGGCACCTCTTGAACATCGATATTTGCTGGCCTCTTTCCTTTATGCTGAAGAGGTTTGTCAGCTTTAGGTGCAATAGTAGTGTATCCTCTCCTTTTATACACTACATAATCCCTTGGTGGGACTATTCTCCCCTGTGAAAATTTATTCAAGACAACAAGAGCCTTTTCTGGTTCATTTTCAATTATTCTCTACTTCTTCTCATTTAGGGTTTTTATGATTGAACCGCCTCACAATAGGTGTGTAATAATCATGCTCAAGGCCTTTCTTAGGAATGGTTCATTCAATCTAAGGACCACTTTTCCCATTATGAGGTGCATTTAACTTGTCAACCCAGGGACGTATACTTGAAATGGTCGGCACAATATGTGCACTAGGTTCCTTAAGGAGTCATTCTGCTTATGCTGCAGGAAGGTAAAAATGCATAAAAGAAACCTACACTAGTGCTGCAGGAAAATAATACATTTATCTTCTTACTAGAATAAATGCTATAAATTGCAACTCTACTGAAACCTATGATTTCAACCTAAAACATCCATTATAACTATTCTTGCAGATGCTGCAGGAACACTCACAAGTTACGATGCTGCACGAAGAAATTGTAACTTCTATCTGAAATACTAGAAATGCTGGAAATGAAATCTATTCTATTCTAACCTATTCCACCTCCCAAGTGGGTCCCCTTGGTCAGTTTCTGCTAAACTATGAACAAAGAATGTAAACCAAGAATTACTTCATTGCATTTCAAAAACTCATTACATAAAAACAAGACATGGAACTTGAAATAGATTGCTACAAGATACAATAGTTTTCTTTCAAAAAATTCTATCTTTCACTTTTCCTAGCTAACCTCAAACTATCGGTCCAATCCCTATATATAGAGGATCAAACACTTATTACAAAAATAGAAAAGAAACTATCTTTCTGAAAACATGCCGGCGAAGAAGATGGAAATGTAACAACCCGCGGTGTGGGTAGTAAAGCTCGGGTGACTAGTTCAGCATAATGAAGTGCAGAGGGAATATAGGCACACTACATCCCTACATCCTAGAATAATGGCTCCATTGTAGCAGTCGTGTTTCCTGGTGCTGTAATGATCACTTCGCCGTAGCTGGTCCTCAACAGTCCTCCTTAAATGTTGTCGACCTCTCTCCAGCCACTTTCTCTCCTACTTCTCTCCAGCCACTTTCTCTCCTGTCAAGTTAGTTATGATGTAGAAATATTCATGCAACAAGCTGAATCAAATTAAATATCTAGATATTAGAACATAGATTCTGATGGTTTTATGAAATACTACACTATATGTATAATATTAGCAAAATATGTCACAAACATCTACCCATGGTTTATCAGTTCTGTCTGGACTTTATCACAAATTTTTGACTGGTTAGACTCTCAAAAGTTTTGAAAAAAACTAGAATAGAGTATTAAAATATACAAAACAATGGCAATAATTTGGCCTTATCATCTGCCCCTTGGTTAATCAAATGCTTGTCCTCAAGCATTGCACCTTCTAGCAATTGACCTATAGTCACCAACTTCAATTCTTCCTCACCTCTGGCTCTTAAAGGAGTAGTAGAACCCTCTTGTTCTTTCCCAAAATTCCCTTCTGTGATCTTCCTACATCCTGTCAAGTCTGGTAGCGTTGATATCATACAAGGTCCAAAGGAGCATAGGCAGCTACATTGTGAGCGGACACCAGAGCTACTTCCTGATTTGCCTACCCAGTGCTATGTACTTTGGTTCCTAGTGTATAGTTGCTTCAAGGTTAATGGGACTATGAGGTTCTGATCTTTTAAATACCTCTGATAATCTGCCCCATCTACTTCTGGCACTAGTTAAGGCTCTTTGGAAGACAAAGTAGGACATGATGTCATATTCTACATACACATATGCTTTGAGTTTAAAATTTTTATCTCTAAATTCCTTTTTAACATTTCCATATGTCAGTCTAAACCAATCCCTCAGGAATACTTCTGGTTGATTGCTTTCTGCTCTTAATGGTAGGGGTTCTATTTTCTCATGATCTTTGTAATTCCCCAACTGCCTATCATAGTTAGCCTTGTTGTGCACACATGACATCAAGGCCCTTAGGTGTATATCCCCTATGTAAGGCAAGGGATTCCATTCAGTCTCTATAGGGATGATGAAATTATGCACATACAACTCACAGAGTAGGTTTTGTTGCCAAGATAGAAGTGTCTGGTATAAACCATAGAATTCCTAGGCTGATTTGAACTCTACATTTATATCCTTGAGGGCCATCATCAACTGAAATAGAAGGAATTTTTCTTTGAGATAGATAGTATAGACCCTAGGTGGAGGTCTACAATCAATTACCTGGTTAGTTAGTTTAAGAGCATGGTCCATTCTCTGCTTCTGTTTTGCCAACTGATCTTTCAATTCTGCAATTTCCTTTTCCTGTTCTGCTATTACTTTCTACAATCTCTTTTTCTCTTCTCCATTTAGAGTGGTTGTCAGCACATGTTTATTATATAACTGGAAAAGAAGAATTTGTAGAGTAATCAGACCATTGTTTTCATCTTGGTTATTCTTCTTCCTTTGTTCTTTCCATAACTGCTCTAAGAATTTTATTAACCAAGTTCACTTATAGGAAACTAAAGCATTTCTTGTGCAAGGCAGTTGGTGAGTTGTAGGGGTTTCTTCTTCATGAGTTGGAACATCCTGATGACTGACTCCTGGGTCATTTTGACATACATTTGGGTCATCTTCACACTCCTCTTCCAGATTTTGAGGAATGTCAGGAATCTCAGACTGACTGGGAGAATCATCCAAAACAATATGGATAAGAGTTTCCTCCTCACATTGCTTGGGGGAAGAGGGCTGGCTTTTGGTGGGCACTTTAGGAATCTACCCTCTCATCCTAGGACTTCTTCTTACAGGGATTTCCTCAAATTCTACGACCTTTTTCTTGCTAACCCTTTTTGTTGATTCTACTGTAGGAGTAGTGGCTGGAGGAACTGACTTCATTCTCTTCTTTCTTGAGACTTGAGGGTTTTGCGGTTTAGCTGCAAGAACTGAAGTTTCTCCTACTAACTTCTATTTTCCTTTGGTTCAGGCGACAGTAGGTATATTTCTCATGTGAGTGGTTAAAGGCACATTTTTTGTAAATTTTTGGTTTCTGCCCCTTGGTTATTTTGCTCGGCAACTGGGTTAGGGGAAACTACATTATCTTGGTTAATTTGCACATTAGGGGAAATTTGAGGCTAAAGGGTTTTATGATGGATGAACTCTACCCATGTCATAGGGGAGACATCCCTAAGAGATCTTTTTATGAGTAACTTAATCAGGGCATGGTGAGTAACAGAGTTGTCTTTCCCTTTCTGGGTTTCTTCGGCACTAATGCACAACATATTAAACAGAAAATTGGGTGCATTCATTGAGATATTATGTCGTACATAACTAAGTAGCTTAAAATGATGCACATGTAAATTAGAGAATCTCCCTTCACAGGTGAAATACCTTGTAATGTGCATAGCCAACTCCTGGTATGGTGGAGGAATGGACATCCTTTTGCATCCCTGCTTAGTGATTTCAATCCTATGCTCTATTTAACCTCCATTTTTTATAATTACCTTCTTCTCTTTTGAATTTCAGACTACTTCTTGTAAACCCACAGACCCTCTTTCACATTCTTCTGGTATTCTTGATATGAACAATAATAATGTATTTTAATAGAATGAATCATAGATTTTCATGCGAGAGCTAGAGTTATGTCATGGTTTTAATACTGGGTCACATCTAGTCTGACAGTTAGGGGTTTATTCAGAATAAAGGTATGGCATTTGACACTTGTGTGATGCGGTAGTTGGATTTTAATTAAGACAATGCCAAAGTACAGATTTGGGGATCTTTTAATGAGTAAAATAGAAATGACATTTTTAGAAATTGGCATACTTCCTTGCCCCCTATGAAATATGGACAAGTGTCCTCACTTGTCTAACTTGGTAGAAGGTACGAAACTGGCTTAAGGCAGAAATGATACATTTATTGTAGTATTTGATATAACCAACTAAATCTATGCACTAAAAATGGAAATAAATTTGAAAAGCTCATACCTATTAATTGATCATCGCATGTGTCAGGAAATATTAGCGAGAGTGGAATGATGGTGTCAGCGATCGCATGCGTTAGCGCACTATCTCTTTATTGAAAGCATGGAAACATGATGATGTGGAAGGTGGGTGGATGAAAGATTAGGAAATGAAATGGGGTGAAAAATAAGAATATAGAAAGTGAATGGAGAATTTGAACTTTATGTAAACATAAAGTTTTTATTATGGTCATGCTTCAAAGGAATTCTTATTGAAGTGCTGCAAGAAGAAGGTTGACACCCTCTGCTGCAGGAAGTGTTACCTGTTGATCCTTTAAAACTTGCTGGTTGAATTGCTGCAGGAAGTCTTCTTTCGTTTGTGGCTGGTGATACAACTTTAGTCTATGGCCATTGACTAGTAGCTTGAAGTGGATAGGATCGATTGTGGTCAACTGGACTGCTCCATTCATAAATACATAGCTTATTTCATATGGACCTAGCCATCATGTCTGTAGCTTGCCTGGTATCTCCTGGAATCTAGAATCATATAAAAATGCCCAATCTCCAACTTTGAATTGCTTACTCTTGATATGGGAGTCATGCCACTATTTTCTTTGCTTTTGGACAATTTTTGTGCGCTATTGGGAAGACTTGCGCATTTCATCCAAAGAGTTGAGATCCAGCAATCACTCTTTCTATGCTGCAAGAAGATCAATGTTTAACTCCAACACTGTTCTTAATGTTTTGTGTTCAAACTCAATCGGTAGCATTGCTATTTTTCCATATAACAGTTCAAATGGAGTGAACCCAGTGGTGATCTTCCATGTTGTTCTATATGACCAGACAGCTTCTGATAGTCTGCTACTCCAGTCTCGGTGATGTAAATGAACTATCTTTGTTAAAATTGCTTCTATTTCCCGATTTGTAACTTTTTCTTGTCTATTGGCTTGAGGGTGATAGGGGCTTGATTTTTGATGTCTGATATTATATTCCTTCATGAGCTGTGTTATCATATTGGAGGTGAATTGGGTACCTTGATCAGTAACAAGCTCTCTTGGCATGCCATATCTAGTAAAAATTTCTTCATACATAAATTCAGCAACTTTATGATCTCTTGCATGCTTCATTGCTCTGACTTCGACCCATTTGATCAGGTAATCTGTGCACACCAGAATGTATGACTTCCCATTAGATGGAGGATCTATTGGACCAATAAATTCCATGCCCCATTTATCAAATGTTGTTACCAGCACCTATGGGTTTAAGGGCATTTCATCTGATCTTGTTGGTCTGCCCATTCTTTGACGTTTGTCACACTTCCTTGTATAACTTGCTGCATCTTTGTGAAGTGTAGGCCAATAGTAGCCAATTGTTAAAATCTTCTATGCTATTCATTTATCTGCAAAGTGCCCTCCACATGGTTCATTGTGACATGCATGAAGAATGTCATATGTCTCATCTTCTCTCACACATCTTCCCATGACTTGGTCAGGTCTAGTGTAAAATAATATGCTATCAATCCAAGAGAAATGGAAGCTTTTCTCCACAAGCAGCTTCTTTTCCTTATAAGAGAAATGTGTTGCCATTTTATTAGCTGCTAGGTAGTTATCTATATCTGCATACCATGGATTCTGGACAACAATATGAAACAACTATTCATTTGGAAATGTATCATCTATCAAAGTAGTATCTTCTTCAGCATGATGAAGTCTAGATAGATTATCTGCCACCACATTTGCTTTCCCTGGCTTGTCAATGATTGTTATATCAAATTCTTGCAAAATAAGGAGCCATCTTGCTAACCTACCTATTATGGCAGGTTTGTTCATGAGATACTTAATTGCTGCATGGTCAGTATGAACATAGATAGGATAACCAGTCACATAATGGAAGAATTTGTTCAGAGCATAAACCACTGCTAACAATTCTTTCTTAGTCACTATATAGTTTAACTCTGGTCCATGTAGACTCTTTCTAATATAATAGATTGCATTTTCAAGGTTTTTAGTCTTTTTTCCTAAAACAACACCTATAACATAGTCTGAAGCATCTGTATGTATGTGAAATGGCAATGTCCAGTTAGGACCCCTAAGTACTGGTGTAGTTGTCAAAAGTGACTTGAGCTGCAGGAAGGACTCATCACATTCTTTTGTCCAAGAAAATTCAACTTCTTTGGTAAGTAAGTTGTACAAAGGACTAGCTATTTGACTAAAGTTCTGGATAAACCTCCTATAATAGCCAGCATGACCTAGGAAAGATCTAACTTCTTTTTTCTTAGTAGGAATAAGGAGTGTGAGAATTACCTCTATCTTCGCAAGGTCTACCTAGATTCCAGCTTTAGAGATAAAATGTACCAACACCACTCCTTCCTACATCATCAGAAAGCACTTTTCACTGTTGAGAGATAGGTTATGTTCCTTGCGTCTAATTAGCACTTTCTCCAAGTTCTTCAGAGCTTCCTCAAATGTGACATCGAATGTAGTGAAGTCATCCATGTAGATTTCCATGCAATCATGGGATATATCAGAAAAGATGTTGATCACAGCTCTCTGAAAGGTAGCAGGGGCATTGCATAATCCAAATGGTAATACTAAATAGGCATATGTTCCCCAAGGACATGTGAACATGGTCTTTTCTTGATCTTCGGGGGCAATGCTTATCTGATTGTAACCACTGTATCCATCCAGAAAGGAGAAATATTTCTTTCCAGCCAAATTATCCAAGACCTGGTCAATAAAAGGTAAAGGGAAGTG
>MU224367.1:555341-588758 GCA_018584345.1 Thuja plicata
CTAGGCCCTACTACAACCAAGTCCCCTATTTTATTAAAATACCCCTTCAATGCTTCATCCCTATAATACTCCCTCTGATTATGGTATACTTCTTTAAAGTACTCAAAATCAATATCATCCATATGCTTAGAGGTGTTAGTCAGCTTGAAGATCCTTCTGATTTCATCACCTGATACGGTCAATAACACATTTCCCTAGGTATCCCTAACAACCCTAGCCACCTTATCATAAGTGTTTGCAATTAAAGTGAAAAAATCAGTGTCCATGAACACACCAGGTGCTATCAATTTTCCCACATCTAACTCCCAGATGTTACAATCTGGGGTAGGGGCATTCCTCTGGGCATAGGCTATTCTGAACAGAGTAAGGCCATCAAAAATAGTCTTGACATCTTTTGCCCATCTACCAGAATCATATAACCCTT
Organism: Thuja plicata; assembly: GCA_018584345.1. Taxonomy (NCBI): domain Eukaryota; kingdom Viridiplantae; phylum Streptophyta; class Pinopsida; order Cupressales; family Cupressaceae; genus Thuja; species Thuja plicata. The sequence goes on from MU224367.1 coordinate 555,766, forward strand.
CTCCAATTTTGAAGTGGGGATGTGGTGGAGCTACCCTTTTAATTTGAGTGGCATCTCCTATGGATAGTGGCAATTGTTGTAACAAATCTTCCCTAATGTTTCTTTTTTGGTAATCAACCTCTCCAGAAATCTAAACTCTAGGGGCCATTCTAAGGTTTTTCTTTCGATATTAGATGGATAATCTGAGACAAAGTTCTAAAAACCTTTCTGAACTGCAAATCCCACCACAATCTAAATGCTGGTGAATCAGAAAGCTTACCTGTTCTGCACAGAAGTTGTGTGAAGCCAATTTTCTCTGCAATCCCATCTTTTCTCAAATGATTTTGATGAATCATTGTTACTGCAAGTCGACTTAATCAATTCTACGGCCTCAATCAAATCAATCTTTCAAATTGAATTCGACTGGAGTGGCCACACGTTCTATAATTAATTCATAGGCTTTAATTTTGTGGCTTAATGGCTCTCTGCAACACATTTTATCAACTTTGAATTTGAGCCATAGATTCTTGAAATCATTCTCTGCATCTGATGGCTATCTTATTTTCCCAAAAACAACTGTCCACCAAGGACACATGTCGCCACCGCTTAATCTCTTATGCACTAGATGTCGAGCACTTTCCTTTTAAGCGATTAAGCAGACTGTTAGATATAAAACAACTTAACTGTGGTTTAAATTCTTGCCAGCTCTGAATGTCTGGGCCCACCAACTGCCAGATGTCATCATCGCTTAATGGCAAGCCTGATAGTTGTTGTGCATCTTGGGTGTAAGCCATTAAGCTAACCGTTAGATCTTTCTAGGCTTTAACATCCTTTATGCTATCTACGACTGGACCCACATTATTTCCTGGACAGGTGTCGCTACCACTTAATCACTTACTCACTAGATGTCGCACACTTTTTGTTTAAGCCATTAAGCGAGCCGTCAGATTCCTTCATACTTGCCCAATGTTTAACTAAGAACCTTTATGACTATTCAGCCCCACCAAGGACATGCATCACCACCACTTAATCACTTAACCGATAGATGTTGTTTACCTTTTGATTAAGCCATTAAGCAGGCTGTTCGATCAAAACTGACTTGCTCACCACATAAGATAATGACATAAAAGGGATTTTTTTGTGGCATGACTTAGGAATTATTAAAGGGGTTAGGATAACACAGTATTTTTGTAAAAAGCATCCCATTTAACATGAAAAAATGACTTGAGGTAACTTAAGTGACCGAAAAAGTAATAAGAAAATAGAATCGGCCAAGACAGTTAGGGTTTTTTAGTCATTTTCCACCATTTTCAACTAGGTTAAGGGTTTGAGCAAAATTTGTAGAGGCATAAGAATAATTTTAATCTTGATTTCAAAGCCTTGGACACTACCAATGACAAGGGACCCTAGGAAAATTACAAGGCACAATTTAAACAGGAAATAGCACCAACAGGCCCAAAGGATACCGGGCCACAATTACTTTCTCTCTTCGGGCCTTAACCAGTTTCTTGCATACCTTGATCTTGAGGCCAAGTCTGGAGTACTGAGCCCAGAGGGACTCGAATGATTCTTCCTTTGAGTTAAATACTTCATCTAACCTGACCTTCCATCCTTCATATTTTTATATTTCTCCCTCCCATAGGGTGGTGGATGTTAGTGTTTTTTCTTCCAAGGCCTTTAAAGATGCTTGAATACTAAGGTAACTCTATGACTCCCAATGCCTTTGGTACTCTGACTCAAGAAAGAGAAAAACACTAATTGATGAGGTATTTTGATAACACTGGGGATACCTATTATCACCTCCTTATTTTTTGAGATCCACTGACTCAGGCAGGTCTTACCTATGACTGATTACTGACTTGACAGTATCTTTAGAGTGGATTTTACTCATGTGCTAAATGCTCTATTTTTAGATGGACATGTATATAACAATGCAGATAACTATGACTATTCTAAGAACAAGCTTGAAAATCCAAATCAATATCTTAGTGATAGCAGACAACAACATAATAGGGAATTTCATCTTTCATTCCTTTTGCAATTCTTGTGAATCTAGGAGGAATAACCTATTGATTTAATCTTTAATAAATCAACAAACTTCAACTATAATAATATATGAGTACAATTGATTCTACACAAATATTCTAAAAGTAATTGGTTTAAATGATATTGAATATGTGGATGATGATAGATTACCAAACCAATTTCTAGACTAGTGCCTATCCTTGGGCTTATAGAGTCAATAAATAAAGATCCACAGAAAAACAAAACAAAATATTGTAAGTTGCTTTACAACCTACATGAAACTCGGATAAAATGCCTTAAAAACTATCCTGTCACCTCTAGAATATTGTATCAAATCCTTAAATATTGTTATGCTCCCTGAAACCACTCACAAAACTTAGTTCTTTCCTTGAAAGAAACTTGCAAGCAATCAGATAGCTACCTTGTAACCAATATGCTTAAAAATTCCTTACAGATTTAAACATAAAAGAGCATACACAACAAGTAAAGAGACAACAATAAGATAGAGTAAAGTTGCACTGTATTTTATTCATATGTTTCTGCTTCAATACATGAAAAGCTTGAAAAGCTTGAAGACAGACACAAATAAAGAAAGTCTGATTTTCAATATATTTCATCCTCTCCTAGTTCTTACAATTTTGATCTATATATAGGTCCTTAACCATCTTGGAATCCTTAACATTAGGATGCAACAAGCTTCAGATGGTTTAAGGAACCTAACCTAAAAAGTACAGAAAAGACAAAGAAAGAGAATGTGGAAGCAGTGGAGAGACAAAAATAGGGGATAAGATATGACATTCTTTTGTCTTCATCTAGAATCTGCCGCCTTTGTCTGACAGTATTTAGGATAGCATCTAATATTCATTATGAGATCAAGTGACTGCCAATTCAGGCTAACATACACTTGTCTTTAGTAATAACTAACCTCCCTGTACTCAATGGCCAGGCGCCAAGTGTTCCCCTTTATTCTTCATCCAGGATTTCCTCCTCTACTACCACATGCTTCTTTTTCTTTGGTTTGGTCATCAGGTCCCATGCTATCACTTCATCTTCTGTAGGCCATTTAAATCTCTGTGTACTCTATAGTTGTACGTTATGTCTTTCCCATCTGACATCTATGATGCTTTTAACATCCATTAAGAACTTGTTCATGTCAGTTTCTGCCTTGAAGGCTTCATCCAAAATCTTATTGAAGCCTTCCAAATCTAAATCTGATCCTGAAATAAATGTCTCACTACTGGGCATTCTGCTATCAAATTCACTTCTCCAGGCTTCCAAAGCCTTAACTTGATCATCTTCTCCTTTCAATGGAGGAACAAATCTATTAAACTCTGGAGAAAACAGGCTCAACTTAGCCTCAATCTGATTTAGCTTGCCTTTAAAGAAAGATAAGGCTATATTAACCTTCTTAATTTCATCCTCCACCTCTATCACAATTTCAAGCAAATCTAACCTAAGAGGCTGCAAATAGGAAAGTTTTTCAAATAATTGGACCCTAGGAGACCAATTAACAAAATAAGGGTTCAAAGTGGCAATGTACCTTGTCACTTCTGTATGCAAGGTGGGTAATTTATTGTAAGCATTTAGGATGACATCTATTTTATCCTTAAGTATATCAATCCTATGCTACAGAATGCATCTTAATGCATTTAGGGCTATCTCATTTTTCTTTTTTCCCATATCTTCTACCTCAGCCACTTCCTCTGATTCTGCCTTTTCCTCTATTTGTAAAGGTTGTTCTAGAGGCACATAAACAACATCAGGTTTCTCTTCTAATTGCTTCATCAATTCAACAATTACTTGGTTTTGTTGGTGTATCTTTATGCATCACAATTCCCTATCTTTGGCTAGGGTATTGGTTTCCTCAATCAGAATGCTACACTTCTCGGACAATTGTTTTGTCTTGTCTTCATTCAAGTGAGCCCAATGAGTCATAATATGAGAAATATCCAAATCTCCAATGTTCTGCACAGTCCATACCATTTGATTACCCACCATGCTTTCCTGAATGGTTACTAGTTGAGGCTTCTGGTCTTTGGGACATAAGCTCCACATGGTGAAGGCTTGTGATTTTGGACTATACCCAAATCCTTTTATCATGTTGCTCATTTGAACCTCACTTGCCAACTTGAGGTCTGGTTTCTTCCTAATATGATCAATAATAAATGCTGAGGCTAAGTCCCAGCCCTCACCAAGCAAAATGCCAATGTTCAAAACCATTTTCCTTGCCTCTTCTGGAGAGACATCCTCACTATCAGGGTCATAGGCCTGTAGAGATAACAAAGCCTCATTTGTGACTTTCTCCTCTCCATCTGACTTCAATTGTACCCTTATTTGTTCTTTCTTATGCCACCTCAAAAAATCTTTGAACTCATCAGTCTTGACAAAGTTGTCATCACTTAGAAACTGCTACTGATACAATAATCTTTCATCAATGCATGCCTTAAGAGGCAACTCTATATTTTCTTCCTCATCCTATTGTTGCTTCTTCCTCTGTCTAATTATCTTCCTTAGATTATGATCATATAATCTATTTACAGGAATGAGGGCATTTGTTCTATCTCCTTTCTTCTCTTTCCTAACAGAGGAGGTCTGACCAAGGTTAACTTTTTGCCTCTTTGTAGAAGGCTCTTCTACATCATATGGCTGTGATACTTCAGTTAGGTCAATGATGTGGCCTTGTTCTCCTTGTACCTATGCTACCTCTGCAACATCCTATTGAGGTTGATCAAATTGAGGTGGACGGGCATAATCACCATCACTATCACTCTCATATTCTAATTTTGAATATTCAGGCTCCTTTGCTCCTTTCTTATCTAAAACATTATCATACTGTTCACAGAGTACATAAAAATTGTCAAGCATGGCCTTGATCTTGTCAAAATAAGGTAATTCAGGGTAAAACCCTCCAAATGATAATCCATTTCTCCTTATTTGTTTCTCTAACTTCAGTAACTCCTGAATTCTTTCTCTTCTTGTCCTTATCTCTTCTTCATCCAGGAGATTTCTTGTGGCATCCTCCTCAACACAAAAACCATGCACATTTGTATTGGGGATGGAAGGAGTTAGAAGTTTCCTAGCTCCTGCAATAAATCCCTTTGGGTCAATATATCTGTATAATGCTACCCTCATCTTGCATCTCTCCAACCATGCACCCACCTGATCTATAAAACCCTTACCAATGGTAAAGTTAAAGATTTTAATCTGTCTAGGGGTTAAGGTCCCCTTCCTATGTGGTGCAAAATGTTCATTGTCTGTCAACAATAAATGCCAGATAAACTCCATGGTAGGGATGGAACATGATAGGGTAGGACATGAGGTGGTTGTGTGCATCTATATAACCTAATCATGGTAAAATTTTCTTCTAATAAGAAATCTCCCCAGTTGTGATCACCCTCCCAGTTGTCCACATACTTACAAGGTCTCAACAACTGTAGCACCTCTACCGGGATTCTAGCTTTACTGATACCCATGCTTTACATTAATGGATATACAATCCAATTTTCAAATCCACAAAAGTCACATTCCTTGGATGTATAATTCCATATCCTAACCCAAAACTAAATAGGATTAGGCCGGTCCTGGAAAATCCTCTGAGGATTCAAGTTGTTCACATTCATAATCCCATAGTTAAAATACAATAACAAATGCATCGAGATAGAATAGTGGAAGAACCTAGGTTCCTTCTCTTTGGGATCCTTCATCTTTTTCTGCACAGCTACAAATCCCTCATGCATCTTGTCAATAATGTACTATATATAATCATAATTGGTGCTAGAATGCACATCTTGCAGGTCTAGTACCATCATCAAAATTCTAGCATTAATTTTTTCTGCTCCTCCATCTATCCCTAACACTCTACATAAAGCATAGGCAATATACTTAATATAGAAATCTAAGTCTTTAAAGAAGTAGGGTGCAATACTAGGTATAGGAGTAAGATGATTACTAACCTCCTTAAGCATATGCTTCTGCAATAGGGTCCTAGCAGCACCAGGTTGTAACCTATACCTTTCCTCTTTCCTAGTAAGATTTACCTTGGTAGACATGGTACTATATAAGCCAAAGGCTTGCATAAATGAATTCCTATTCAAAATTAATAAGGCAGTGCCATCATTTTTCTTAATTTTTTTAGAAAGAGCATCATAGTGGCTAGCAAGACCTAGAAACAAGTCTACATCTATATAGACATTAGGGATAATTAACCTAGCAAGGCCACTAGTCCAAGGGTTTGACACTGGGATAGCCTTATCAGAATTATTATAGAATTAATTGTAAAGAGAAAAACCTTTTGATCCTGGAGTGCGATCATCTCTAATCTCATAGTAGTCATCTGTCAACAAATTTGCATTTGCCCTCTTGTTCTATGTGGACCCTGACAATAGCTTTAGGAACTCATCAGAGAAATTCCTCTTCCCTTTTGCATCATCATCTACTTCATCACTTCTTCCACTGGTGGAAGCCACATTAACGACCTTACTCATCTTGCTCTATTTCAACCCTTCCTTTACTGATATTGAAACAAATCCCCTCTTAGAACTCATTGCTCTCCTCAGTTCACTGCTTAACAATTTAGGAAACTTGATAACCAGAGAATTACTCTGCAACTGATCAATTTATTCCTTTTGAACACAAAAGACCTAGCACTTCTTTGCTCTGGAATTTTGGATGCAAGATAAGTGGAAATGAACCTGCAATCAACTCTTTATGGTAACTCTCCCAAGTACATAGCTCATCATTGGAAAAACAATCAATTTTGCTTTCAAGTTAACATGCTGTGGAATTAATTGAAATCCTAGCCATAGTTCATAAGTGTGACAGGAATCAAAATCATATATATGCATCTTCAGAAAAACCCTTATAGAATTTGAATAGGGTGACATGTCTTCATATGATTGGTTCTCTGTCAGACATCTCAGCTACCCTTTTTCATATAGTAATTAATCCTCTGGATTCTCATTGGACACTAAATCTTCCACATTGTCATGTCAGCAACTGCCACCTTTTATGATTTTTCATATTCAGTGACCACGTGATTGTGCAGTATCTCCTTGTTGCTGACCAAATCTCTTAACCCTCAATTCTTCTAGAGATCTAGCGACTATGTGATTTTCTTTACTTAGCTAACCACAGTTAACTTCTGGTGATCACGCGACTGCATGAATCAAAGTCGCTAGATGAAATGCTTAACTCAGAGTTTATTCATAGACCCCATGACTGAAGGTTACCTTTACCTTTAACTGTTATTACCAAGTCAGTGAGTATTTATTTCTCTTCATGAGAACCAGTGACTAACCTCAGTCACTCAATCACTGATTAAAAATACTATCTGATATTTCTTTCAGAGACTACACGACAACCTTTACCTTTTGATTTTAATTCAGAGACTACATGACTAAAGGTTATCTCATTGTTGCAAGAACTTTTTCTTCTCATGCAGATTTGATGGAGACTTAGCGACTATCATTGATCCTTTCTCATTTTTCATCTGATGGCTATGCTAAGTCATTGAGTATATTTTAAAAGCTTTAAATCATTTGGAGACTATGTGACAATATATAACTTTATAAATTTTAGTCTCTTAATCGCCAAATGACCTTTTCCTTTTGGGAGACCATGTGACTAGCCTTCATTCTACTCATTGTGGACACGTGTCTCTTTCAATGGTTTGTTTCTAAATCACTGATTAAACACTTACTTAGCATCTTAATCTAGTGACAACCTGACTGCCATATACTCTAAACCCTGCGATTTGTCACAAAGTCTCAGCATCTTTTACTTAATCATCATTTTACTTGGAGACTCCGCGACACAAACTTTTAACATGTCACTTAACTGCATTTTAATTTGGAGACCCCGCGACTAAAGAAATCGCTAAGTCTCATAACAAATCACTAACTGCTAGAATCTTTGTGCGACATGGTGACTTAACTGTTTGCTTAGATGTTGGCTGATGACGTGTTTCTGCATTGGGAGACTTCACGACTAAAGGGTTTTGCCAAGTCTCATAAAAAATAAGGAATATTCTATTTCTTCAAGAGACATCCCGACAATAGCTAATCACTAAGTCTCATAACTTAAAGGAATATGCTTCTAGGATCAAGCGACTAGGTGACCATCATAAAAGGCACATGACTTAAGTTTGTCAAAAAGGTAATGCAAAATTAGAAACTCGATTGACATTTTAGGGCTTTCTTGCATTTTGACTTAGAAGATAGCTTAGGGTTTTGGGTTTTTGCACTGTTCATGTGGATTTTGACCTAAACAACACAGAAATTTCATAGGAGTACTTAAAAAATGGGACATACTTTCTAACTTGGGATAGAAATTGGCATGAAGGCAACACAAATTTTAGCGCAAAGTAGCAAAACCTGGAATACAACTAACAATGGAGACGTTCACCTGATTCAAGAGATTGTTGATTTGGTAAAGATCTGGGAGTGACACAACTAAAAATTGCCTTATGACCATTATTTTATCGATGATCCATCCGTCCATGGCCTGAGCCTTCTTCTTCATACCCCTCAACACATCTATGTTACCCTGTGGGAGCAGTGATCTGGATGTGGAAGCTTCCAGAGGAATAGCAGTGATGGGTTGCACCAGCTCCGTCAAAAGCCCAAGAAGATTTGCATTCTTTTCCCTCTCTTCCTTGAGTTTCTAGGGTTGCTTGTTGTAATGGTCCTCTATTTCTTGGCTGGCCTCTTTTAATAGGTCCAACTTGCCTTTTTTGTCTCTCCTCCCCAAAGGTACTTCCAATATTGTATAGTCTTCAGCTCTGGCCGCTGCTGTATCTATCTCTGGGGGAGGTGTTGCGATTACTGTAACTATTTCTCAACCCAGACCGGTTCGAGTGGAATAGAGGGTCTGGGCATTCTTTTGCTTTGGACCCCCCTACACTTGTGCCATCATCTCAGCTAGGGAGAGATGGGCCTTTATTTTTGTAGGGGCCTTCCTCTTTCTAGAATCCACCAACCATTGTGATGGGGGTAGGGGTGGACTTACTACCAATGTCTGATCTTGTGAATCCCCTCCAGGGTTTTTTCATTCATTCCTGGTGTCTTGAGTCCCTTTAGACTCTTTCCATGTATCCTCTAGACCACCTGCATTATCCACCTTAGTGACATTAGTATCATCTACCTTGGTGTCCACGTCCTTAGCAGCGTCAGATTCAACATCTGTATTCCTAGGGTTCTGCCCCTCACCTTACTAATGTTGCTTCTCTTCTTCGGCTTCTTCTACCAGAATATCTCCCTCCATTGGAATATTTTCTAGAGGTGGTAGAGGTACAAGGCCAAGATTAAGTGTTTGGGCCACTGTGATCACCTCACCGAATGTTACCCTCTTTGGGGTAGGAGCTGGCATCTGGCGCATGGCGACTGAGATTATGGTTGCTCTTGTAGGTCTGGTTCTCTCAGTAGATGTCAATTGCTCATTTTACACTTGCCTTTCCTCTATGGTGTTGGTTTTTGGAACTTGTATTTTTGATACATCAAAGACATTTACCTATTCTGACTCCTTTTCTTTTTCAACCCGGGCTTCCTTCTCTATGGCAACTTCTTTCTTTGGGGTCTCCCCTTCAATGGGGATTATTACTTCATCCTGGGTGGCGATCTCCTCTACCACTTTCCAGATATCACCTTATAAATTTACAAGTTCATCCGCCTTGAATATGTTGTTGAAGTCATTGTGCAGAGAGGAGGTCTCCGGGGGATCTTCGGCCTAATTATCCGGCCCCAGGGAGTCTGAGGAAACAATCTTTATTTTGGGGATGTTAGGCATCCCAAGCTCTGGCTGCACCTTTGGCTGAGGATCAAATGTTTTTTTCTTCTTCCTCTTTGTTATCTATGGGGGCCTTGCATCTAACATGGGTGCCCGCTCTCCCTCTGCTCCGGTCCTTGTTACTTGGACCATTAATTCTGCAAGTGAAGGAGAATTGGGAGGGTGGACAGGTCCGACCATAATAGCTGGGGTTGCCAATCAGGTGATTAATTTTTCTTTCATTTGCTAGGATGTCACCAACGTTTGCTGCATTTGTTACACTATGGGAATTGAGGATGGGACTTGAGACAAGGTCCCCATTATTTTCTTTCCTCTATCCTCACCCTGTGAGGAGGTTCCAGCCCTGAAATTTAAACCCCACACAAATGGGCCAACCTTGCATGTACTTTTCGAACATACCTTTTGAAAATACACATGATTGTGTTCAATCACATTGTGGGTTATGTCCTCTATCGTCGAACCCTCTGGCACATCCTAATTTACTGGAGGGAGGGCCATTTTGTCTACTTCCTTTTCTTTATATTGTGGGTCCTTTGTGGACCCAATGTCTGAGAAGTCCTTGGGGAACTTTCAAAGCTCTAGCCGTTTCATCATCCCCTATGTCATCCAGACAAAATGCCATTTTCGGACCTCAAAATCATCCTGGCAATATTCCTAAAAATATTCTATGTGAAGCTCATGCTAAGGGCCTGCCCAGGGAAGTGTCATCGCTATCTTCCCCAGTGGATCAAAATTATTCCTCTCCAAATAAAACTCTGCCAACCCTAAACTTTTAAGTTTGTTGTCGGCTTCTTTGGCCGCTGCTAGGCTACAAGAATAGTTCCCACAAGAGATTAGGAATGGGACATTGGTAACCTTCTTCACCATGAAGAGGGCATACAGCTCCAGGATCTGTCTGTAGTACTCTAAAATAATTATTTTATTCCCATAATGTTTGGGTAATAAATAGGGTTTCTCAGAGAAGCCGGTCACCCGAATGTATGTATGTTGTTTATATTGAATATAATAGTGGCCATAAGTGCTGACCAAATTCATTGCTTCCTTGGAGAGCCGATATCCGATGTCTCAAGTAGGTATGAGGAGGTTGTAGTAAATGAAGGCATCATTCACTCGACAAAAGCTGAGGAAAATAGCCTCCCATTGGACCTGTGGGAAATAATCCCATGGAGCATTATGGCCTACACCAGTTCTGAGCATACTTGCTATAAGTAATTCCTAGGTCATGGGGCATTGTTGTGCTAGTGCCCACAAAACATAGGATGTCATGTAGAATTTGGGGGTCCAGGTGACCTTGACGAGTTGAGAGTCCACGTGATTGGTGATGATAGTGGCCCAATCAAAATTCTACCCGCCAGAGGTGATTCCTAACAAGAAATAGTACATCCATACCAAGAATTCCTAGGTATGGGGTTCTCCAAAGACCCTGCATAGTGCAGTGATCCCCATCTGTATGCTTTCTTTAAATTATGCCTGGAGGATATCCAACTTTATCTTTTTGAAATCCTTCCTTGGCACCTTAAGCTAGTTGTTATTTAGATATTTTTGGGCCATGTTTTCTAGCTTCTAAAATTCTTCCAAGGCCAGAGACTAGGTGAGAATAGCCACATCATCAAATTGGGAAATCCCCATCCCTGCAAAAAATGTCATGGCATCCAGAGACACCATAGGCATTGGGAAGCCTATCGCAACTGGGGCGGTGAGCATGACAGCATGGATGGTCATGTTATAGTGCTCCGCCAAAGTGAGAATGAGCTCCGAAGCTTGCATGGAGCAGGGGAAGCAAGCAACCTTGAGAATCCTAGAGCTGTCCACATTGAGGGCCAATGGATCTCTGACTATGCATTGAATGAACATCATCTTTACCAGAGCTTGCATTTCGGCCCACATTTTGAAACTTGTGTTAGTGATTAGTTGCAACTTGAAATCAACTTTTAACCCCAGAATAGTGTCCCCCTTCAGATACTTCATTATTAATGGGAGCTTTTCCAAGGCCTTCTCAACCTTCATCCTGACAGCTGCCCGGGTGGCAATAGTAGTGGGGAGTTTTGGACTCCCGGGAGGAGATGATGCAGATGCCTCTGACATGATTGGTGAGTTTAATTCTGGCAACTTGCAAAAAAAGATGACCATCAGTGTGTATACAAAACAAAACATTATTCTGCATGTCGGGGACCTTTACCACTGTCATGTATTTGTTCCTAAAAGGATGTTAGTTTACATCAAACCCTAAAAAAGATATATATATATATAAGAATGAATTAGGGATTTGACCTCTACCTGGGCCTCTGGGGATTCCAACACAAATAATGAAAATGAAATAAGGATCAAATGAAGACCTGGGAATCAGAGTCTAGAAAACTAATCGTTGCATGATATGGTCGGAGGTTAGCCATAGTAGGCTGACGTGGGAGTGTCACATGGCCATGCAACAATGGGAGTAATGGCATTAATGTTGATAATTGTCCGAACATGCACAGAGACAAATGCCACTTGGGCCCATTTTGAATGCTTGCATGGGAAACTTAACCCACCATTAAGACCAACTTGATGAAGGAGAGAGAAAGTTGCCATGGCTCAAACCAGCGAGGTGCTGAGTTCAAACTAGGCAGACATCTCTCTCGGACGAACTCCACATTTGGGGTTTTTTTTGCACAGAGTGCAATGTGATCGCCACTAGATAGAGTGTAGGATATACAATAAATATATACAGACAGAGCTGAAGTGCACACGAGGGCCGAAGCACAACTCGCAGGCTGGCTCAAAATAGGCATATATAGAGACATATACAAAATATACAGAGATATACACAAAAAATTACTAATTTTATAGCTTCACAAAGGGTGGACAACCCTCTGGCAGAGCCATCCCACCAATGGGAGGTGACAAAGACAAGCGAAAAGAAAACAAAATAGAAATGAGACCAAAAACCAAGAAACATACCAAACAAACAAAGAAAAACCAGGGAGACGAAACCAGAAAGGAGGGCTGAAGGACCTACCTAAAAACATGGAGGACGAGCATAGGAGGTGCTCTGCAACTAGTTAACCTTTGATTAACCACAAACAAATGCTGCAAATCATTATTAATCAATCACTAAGTAGAGGGAGAAAAATGCCATTTAAATCACCTTAATCTCCCTGAGTGTTTGATCGTGGTAAATGTAAAAGTGACTGGTAAAACCTATTTATTCCCTTAGGGTAAAAAAACATTGCTTTCCTCCCACAAAATTTGGAACAGGAAAACCTCTGGACTCTGGGCCCAGGGATTCCATGTAGCTACATCTTCTCGCAAAATAAGAGATGATTGTAAAGAATCCCAGAGTCTGGGGTCTGGCTGACTCAAATAGAAAAACACACTCCGGGACTGGGTCCTGGAGACAAAAGAAGACAAGAAGTAAAAGAAAACAACCCTCACGAAAGCAAATCCCAGAGGGAAATAGAGAAAACAAAAAGAAACCAAGGAAAAACAAAAGTGAAAAGGGGGACCCAACATTTTTCCTACAAAATGGAGGGCATAAAAAAATCTTCCATTCAAAATTTCTTCAGTATCTCTTTGATATGTTTAGACTGAGTAATGTAGATACCATCCTTCATATGATGAACTTGTAAACCAACAAATAATTTGATTTCACCAAACATAGACATCTCAAATTCCTTACTCATTGCTTCAGAGAATGCTTTGCATAAATCATCATGTCCAGTGAATAGTATATCATCAATAAATATGTCTGCTAATAGTATCTTGTTCTAAGGTCCTTCTTTGATGTACAAGCTACTGTTATCATTAATTCTCTAAAATCCAATACTTACCAGGTAACCATGCAGTCTCTCATACCAGGCTCTAGGAGCTTACTTCAGTTCATACAAGGATTTCTACAGTTTGCAAACCATATTCCTTTTGTTAGGATAAAAAAAAACCTTCAGGTTGCTCAATATAGACTTCCTCTTCCAGAATTATGTTCAGGAATGCATATTTTACATGCATTTGGTATACCTTGAATCCTTTATGTGATGCATATGCTAGAAGAATTCTAACTCCTTTTAGTCTTGCAATAGGAGCAAAATTTTCTCCATAATCAATGCCCTCTTCTTGAGCATATCCTTTACACACTAACATTGCCTTGTTTCTAGAAAATTCACCTTTTTCATTCAACTTTTTTCTAAAAACCCACTTAGTACCAATCACATTCTTATATTTTGGTCTCAGCACAAGACTCCAGGTCTTATTCTTTTCTATCTGTTCAATTTCTTCATGCATGGCTTCTCTCCAACTTTCATCATTCAAAGAATCTTAAATGGATCTAGGTTCAATTTTACTAAAAAAACATGTATCTTTAAGTTTGTTCCTTGTCATTATACCTTCTGTCTGATCTCCAATTATTTTCTCAGGCGCATGATGCCTTCTGACATATTTTGCAAGTACAGGTTCCTTCTTCTTTGATTATGGTGTTGCTCCAGTTGGTTCACCATGCTTAAACATTATGTTTTGCTCTTTTGACTGAGACTCGGGTTCCTCTCTCTGAGACTCAGTAACCTCTGTCTGAGACTCAGTTCCCTCTACTCATGACTCAGTTTTCTCTATCTATGACTTGGTTGCAACTGCTAGAAACTCAGGTTGCACAGGTTGTAACAAAGTTTGTGCTAATGAATTTAGTGGTTGGCATGGTTGTTGTCCAATAACCATTTCTTGTGTCTTAGGCATAGTATCAGGTTCATAATACAAAAATTTCCTGTAGTCCTTAGGCTCTTTACTACTATGTTCTTCACTTCTCTCTGCAAACTCATCAATCTTTACATGTACACTTTCTATGCCTTTATGAGTAGTAAGATTCAAACATTTATATTCTTTTCTCTTACAGGAGTATCTTACAAATATGATTTCATCACATTTTATATCAAATTTTCCATTTCTTTCTTCCTTCAATATGTAACATCTACTTCCAAATACTTTGAAATAACGAACATTGGGTTTATAGCCATACCATAATTCAAAAGGTGTCTGATCATTACCTTTCTTTAGTTGAACACTATTCAAGGTGTGAACTACAGTGCTGATAGCTTCGTTCTAGTATTTGGTTGCAACATTCTTTTTAATCATCAAGGTTCTTGCACAATCCATAATAGATCTATTTATTTTTTCTGCTATTCCATTTTTTTGTGGTGTACCAGGGGAAGATACTTGTCTCTTGATTCCTCCTTCATTGCAAAATTCATTGAACTCATCATAAATGAATTCACCTCCTCTATTAGATCTTAGGCACTTTAGTTTCTTTCCTATTTCCTTCTCAACTCTGGCAAGGTACCACTTAAACTTTTGAAAAGCTTCTGATTTTTCTTTCAAAAACATAATAGTCATCATTCTGGAATGATCATCAAAAAATAGAATGAAATACTTCTCTCCAGTGTAACTTGTTGTTCCAATTGGTCCAGATAGATCAGTACGCACCAAATCCAAGACTTCTTTAGTATTGTAATTCTTTCTCTTGAAACTATTTTTTCCCATCTTCCCAATTTGACATTGTTTACATATTGCCAATTCAGGTTTCTTCAAAATAGGAATACCTCTCACTCTTATGTTCTTTCTTATATTGACCATTAAGATGAGAGAAAAGTGTAGTCTTTTCATTTTCTTCATTATTTGACTCATCCTTAATAGAAATGTAAACCATTTCATCTTCATCTTCATCACTATCAAAATCTTTTGCAATATAACAAGATTTCTTACCCTTGTCATTGTAGCTTTTGTAATTTTTGAAATCCTTCTTGCCTTTGTACTTGTTGAAATTTCTCTCATTTTTGTTTTCTTTGTTTGGATACTTAGCAGCAATGTGGCCAACCTTGTCACATGAAAAGGAAATCAATGGTTTTCTTCCTTTGTACTTTCCTTTACATTTGGTAGCTCTCTTTACAGGTAGTGCTTCAATGGTTTTTATATCTTCATCATCAGATTCATCATTACTATCATTGTTAATCTATTTTCATTTTGAGTTTCTTTCCATCTTACCAAGGCTTAATTTAGCTTTGAATGCAGACTTAAAATTGCTAGGATTAGGAGAATAATTGTCAAAATTGTCCAACTCAAAAGTTGTTAGCCTTCCAACCAATGCATCTAGAGTTATATCATAACTGCACATCATCTCTTGAATAGATGAAAATCTAATTTCATAGATAGGAAGTAAAGTTATCAATACCTTACTAACCACTATTTTGTCTTCAATCTGTCCACCAACAACTCTGATGGCAGTGACACTTTTCTTGATTCTGTCACTGTATTTTGTAATGTCTTCTCCTTCTTTAATTTTCATCTGATCAAATTGACCTCTTAGACTCTCTACTCTGGCTCTCTTTACATTGTCATCTCCTCCATGGATATCATGCAGTTTCTTCCACATATCATAGGCAGTAGGGTAGTCCTTGACTTGATCAAATTCTGAATAGCTAAGTGAAGAAGCTATATCAATCATCATTATGTTATTATTCTTCATGTCCACCATCTAATCCATAGACATAGGTCTAGGTGGTTCCACATACTTGTGGTCCAAGAATTGCAAATGAGTATCTCCAATAGTAGATATATTTAGCCTCATCAACTCTTTCCATGTAGGAAAGTTGTCTTTGTTAAGATTTGGGATCTTTCTTCTGTAAGACATCTTTGATCTTTAGCTTAGGTCTTGAAACCTTCCCTGAAAGCACCAAGTAGCTCTGATACCAATTGTTATAAATGAGTTGAGTAAGTAAGAGGGGAGGGGTGAATAAGTTACAATGAAAAAAAATCCAAGTCCCTTAGATGTCTTAAACAAACTTTTCACTCTTCTTGGTTAATTAAAGATATTCAGCTGTCACTCGGTTAACAAAGTAATCTTAAGATATTAAATGTAATTATCCTTTAATGATTGAATGTAGAAACATAAAGCATAAAGAAAATAATGTGTACACAGATGACACCAAGATTTACCATGGAAACCCAATTTGGGAAAACCACCAATTGCAACTAGTTACTATTTTTTACTCTTCTGAAGTGATCCCTCTTAGGAGCCAACCCTATTAGGAGCCAACCCTGTTAAAGCTTACAAAACACACTATAAGGTGTGACCCTATTAGAGGATTTAATCACCCTATTAGGAGTGGCCTTGTTAGAGGTCTTCAAACACTTCAATGTAGAAATGCCACCTTGTGAGAGGATTTACGAAAGACTGTTAAGTCTACTCTGTAAAGAGATTTGGATTACAGATACAATTGTTAGAGAGTAACAATGTGTTGACCTGATTGAAGAAGAAACTGACTTTGTAGATTCAAATCTGCATTTTGGTTTTAATTGGATCCTTGCTGATCAAATATTCTTTTTCAGCTCAGTCTAGATATTTTGTCCTTAATCATAATTCCCTCTTAGTTCTCCTTCATTCTTCATATCAAAACTCTTCCATTTCTCACATATTCAATCCAAACTTGACCTTGTATATATATGATAGGCCTTGTCAAGCTGGCTTGAGTGCCCTTCCAAATATACAATAAAACTCAATTTTGTCGGCTGCAATTAACCAATTAAACATAAAGTGTAAATTGTTGTTAGTCGGCTGACACTAAATGCATAACTCAGTTAACACTATAATCCTTTGATGCCTGACCAATACTTGGCTGAATTCAAACTTACTGTATTTCCCGAAGAACTCGGTTAGTACAAAACTTCCTTCATTAACCGATAGAGCTCGATTAATACACCAAATTACTTGGCTGATACTGGAGTCTTCTTCAATGCCCGAGAGAGCTCGACATACACTGACTATGCTTGGTTGGGTTTAGACATTTTTGTAACATCACTACATTTTTGTAACATCAATGAACATATACAATTGAATAATTGTCTTCAACAAGGCTAGCAATAAAAACACCTCAAAATCTTAATTTGAATTGTCAATGATTCTGGTAGAGATTGGCATGTTCAAATCAATCTGGCTTTGTGGGCCTATCGAACAAGTATCAGAAGCGCAAAAGGAGCTACTCCTTATTCTTTGGCTTATGGTGCCGAAGTAGTTCTTCTAGTTGAGGTTGAACTTCCATCCTTGAGAGTATCTTTAAGAGGTTTGATCACAAATGATGACTACAGGATTTCATGGTTACAACACCTCAAAGTGCTGGCTGAAATACGTCAAGATGCTTTTGAACATATACAAGGATATCAGAAGAGAATGGAAAAGGGCTACAATAAGAAGGTCAAGCCTCATGAGTTCCAAGTGGGATATCTAGTACTACGAGAGAATACTAAAAATCAATAACACAAAGAAAGGAAAGGAAATTTTGAACCTAATTAGTTAGGGCCTTTCATAATCACAACAATATTTGGCTCTGGGCTTATCAGTTAGCTACCATAGAAGGAGACACACTTCTTGATCCAATCAACACCAATCATCTAAAGCAGTTCTATGCTTAAAATGTTGTCTATAACTATGTACAGTGGAAAAGATTCTAAAAATTTCAAAAATTGTGAAAACAATCCTTATAAAAAAAAAACTAAAAAAGAAGCTGAAAAAATGGTTGTCCCAGTGTAAACCTGGCAAAAAGGCACGTGGACAACATTAAAAAAATAAAAAATCTCAAACATACAAAAAAGAGGAAAGATCAAAAAATTGAAAAACAAAAAAATTGTGCCCTGATGAAAACATGGTAAAAATGTGCCTTGGTAGCAAAAATAGCATTCCTACGAGTGGTGAAAACCTGGTAAACATGCGCCATTTTTCATCCCACTACTTCATCTATCAAATCTTAGATATCTCTTCAGCAAGCGCTTCAAGACCTTTGAGCTAGTACACACAAGAACATATTCCTAGTTGATTTCTACATCACTTCCCTATCATCACCATGGTTTGAAATCCAATCTTATTTTTCTTGTGAACACACAATTTCAATCTGCTTCAAGGCAATCGATTCAATCAAAGGTATTTCTCAATACCACTTCAATCACTTCAATCAAAGGTATTTTTTTTAATACCACCCCAATCAATCAACCAATGATATTTATTCAATACCATCAACCAACCAATAAAGAAAAGGTATTTCTCAATACCACCGATCAAGTCACACCTCATATAAAAAAAGAAGACAATGTTTTTCAAACACTCATCCTGTTATCAACATGATCATATTGAATCTATCAATCAGAAACACAAGTACATAAATGATTAGTCCTGTCGTATGCTTGCATGAATTCTGACTTTTGAGTGACTCTATGATATGTCTATTCTAGAGAAACAATGAAAGAGTTGGGATACTTTTATTTGAATGACTGTTTGTTCTTTATTAGTTTTTCTCTTATCATATCTCCCGAATGTTTTGAATAATGCTATGAATGCTAGAAACATAATGAAAAAGGCATGATATTTTATTTTGATTTCTTCTTGTGATCTACATTGGTTTTTGACAAGGTCTATGATGACAAATATAATGCTACACAAAAGGCTCTGATTCTGAGACCAAAGAAAACACCTATGTTGGACTGATTTTTATCTTTATCAATTGCTGATTATCATATCTCTAGAGATATTCCATGAGTCATTGTACTAGAACATCGAGGAAGGTATATGATATTTTCTTTGTTTGCTATGTTTTTCTTAAACGCAATTGATACTCAGGACATCATGATCTTTTATATCTTGATGCTTGTGTCAAAATGCAATAGCAAAACTTAAACTCATTAGTATTCATATCATCAGAATAAAGTAATTATTTGTGGTGGTTGTACTAAAACAAACATCTTACACAAGTCATATTCATATTCTCATAGTCACTTAAGCACTAATTATGATTGTATGTACTTGTATCAGAGAATGGTGATATTTATACTAGCATGATTTCTTGGGTATCAGTGTTGGTTGTATCAAAATTGGGGTCCGCAAAAAGCTCAATGATGAAACAAAAGCACAAAATGAATGACATGAAAATGGAAGCTGCATTTGCAATTTAGTGTTGCATTGCATTCTTGGAGTCGCATGTGTATGTGGTAGATTTTTCCTTGTTAATCAACCATACACTTCAACATAGTCCTTATTCATCAGATACACACAAGAATGAATATGAGATTATTCATCTTGCTTGTTTGTATGATTCGACCTATTGCCTTCTATCCAAACGGGGTTTTGAAATAGCTCTCAGAATGAAAGTCTCACAACCATAGACCAATCTAGAACGAAGGATTTATGCTTCCATGAATGCAATGTAATTATTAATCTAGAAATGAGACATGCAAGATTAATCTAAATGATCCATTAAAACTAGAAATGAGATTAAAACTATGCCATGATTTCAATGAGATTATTCTAGAAATTGAAATTAATCTATTGCAAAATGAGATTATTCTATATGAGATTATGAACTAAGAATGTAGCAACAATTCAATATTCTAACAATGCATATGACTAGAAATTCAGGAAGGGCTTTTGAATGAGAAATGAGAGTTCTTTTATAGACTCAGAGACTGTTTAGAATGGAAAATTTCCTCTTTTGAAACAAAAAAGATAGAAAAACCAGTTCAAAATAGAAAGATTTCTTTTAAAAGAATACAATAAACTATTTTCCCTTTGCTTTAACTATTTTCTTTCTTTGATTTTAACTGTTTTATTTGTTTTATCTATTTTTCTTTCTCTTTAAAGCATAATTAAAGAGAAGTTTCCAATTCTAAACAGAAGAGAAGATTTTGTTGACAATATTTAATTAATTAAATAAATATGACCTCATAATTGCTTTTTTTCAATTATCTAAATAATTAAATTCAATTATTGAAAATGAGGATATTTATTTAATAATTAAATGTCATTTAATTCCCTTTTTATGTGTCTTAGCTAAAGAGGGTGAATTTAATTTAATTAAAGTGCTAGGACTTTATAATTAAATTAATTCAATCATAAGGTTTGTTTAGCCAATAGATATTTAGGAATTAAATATAATGTATGATTAATGCAGATTTAGGATTTTCTACATTTGACACTTAGGTCAAGTAGAGTCAGTTAAACTCAGAATTGCCTAGTACAATAGGACTTTGATGATTTAGAAGAATGACAAATGCAACAAAATTGGTTAGGGTTGCAAGATGCCAATTTTGGGGTGTTACATTTTTCCCCTCTTTGAAATTGATGTGCGAACAACGCATTGATTCACAGAATAGTATGATGTCTGAAGCACAGAAGAATAGATTTTGAAATTTGATGATGCAAAGATTGATTGATGAGGACTTCAGAGCCATCTCTAGAACAGAGCTTGACTCTCCAAAGTCTAGGTTAGGTTGCCGAGACGTCGGTCAAGTAGAGTTTTCAAGGGTCATCTCGAGAACGAAGCTTGTGTTGACAGGGTTTCGCTGACCGGGTCCGCCAACAGTCATAAGCTGTCACCGGGTACCGAAGGTACCGGCCAACTCCACCTGCAAAGGTTGTCTGGGGAAATTAGATCCCCTGGGCCTTCAAGCACCTGGGTGTCGAGTCACGATAGTGCGGGGCTCAGTTAGGAGAAGTGACTATTTTCGAGGGGGATAGCTGGTTTCTTCAACTCGTTCCCTCCGGAGATTCAATACGGTAAGGTTTCCCCTAGCATTCTACACTTAGCAAATAAAAATGAAAAAAAGATCCTGCAGGGTTAGAAACACAGTCATGTTTGAACATCTAGAAAATCAATAATACTCTGACATACTACACTAAATACCAGAGAAATACCCAACCATCAGCTAGTATTTTATCAGTAGCGAGAGAAAGAGGTCGTTAATCTATTTTAACATATCAGAGTAGAAGACATAAAGAATATAAAACATGAAATACCATTAACTCAGAAGCAGGAATGCCAACAACATTATTGCAAAGAATTCTTCCTTTTTCATTAATGTCTCTTCTAGCAAGCACTGGTGCGTGATACAATGGCGGCTCTAGGGGAGCATCTAACTATTGAAAATAGAACAATGGAGCATTGAGCTCTGCAACTGGAATGAGAAATCAATTTGCTATTACTGTGGACAACAAAATCATCAACTTTGCCGACCCTTGGAAATGGGCCAGTCTAGCTATTTATATAACTCTCTTCTAACCCTAACCCTATTTTACATGATGTTTCAATAAAATACAATATCTGGGGGCCAGTACTACCTGCACCACCCTACAAAAGACCTTGAGATGGAATAGGCCTGCCATGTCAGAAGAATGAGACAAGAATATACAGTGGAAGAATCAGCCTCGAGAAGAGAGCCAGGAAGGAGAAAGAAGAAAGTAGGTCCCCCGGGGATCGAGGCTACATGCCTCATAAATGGGAAATGCAGTGTCCTATCTCCAATATGCTAGGTGTAACTCTGAGCGGTGCCTTGAGAAGACCACCCTGTCAGAAGACCGACTGTTGATTCGACGCCTCCTTGATGTAGCCAACCACCTTCTGATAGCCTTTATTAACCACTTCTAAAAGTGACTAGTCAGCCTCGGGGACCGGGACACGGGTCACTTAAA
This sequence comes from Thuja plicata, assembly GCA_018584345.1. Taxonomy (NCBI): domain Eukaryota; kingdom Viridiplantae; phylum Streptophyta; class Pinopsida; order Cupressales; family Cupressaceae; genus Thuja; species Thuja plicata. The sequence continues at coordinate 578,021 of MU224367.1, forward strand.
AGGATACAAAATTTTGGATCTAGGACCCTGGGATCCGGGAACTTATGTCCCTAAAAGAATAAAAAATACCCAACGCTTGAGTTTTCCCGGGCCTCCAGAGAAAGCTCAAGGTTGCTTATTATCATTGAAAGCCTGGAGGAGGTGGGAAATGCCATCCTCGTTAATATCTTTTAAGCTGGCCCTTCGGTACTTTGCCACTTCAATTTGTTCCCCCAGGTCCAGAACATTCTCTTTAAACTCATCAGCCATTTTTGCCGCGTCATGGCCACTAAGTACCATGCGAGTTAATTTTGTCTTCTGGGCCCCATCTATCCCCTCTGGGGATTGGTACCAGGACTTCATTATCTCAACAAAACTTCCCAAAACTGAATCTTCAGGTGTACATGTATCTATGCTGAGGGGATCAGCCCCAGAAGTCTTCATTACAAAAGACTTATATAAATTGAAATAATATTTTACTGTATTAACCTTATCCTGCAGAGACCCTACCAGTTGCTTCATTACCTCCAATGTGAGGTCAAGTCTAGAGCGCTGGGTCCTCACAAAATTAAATGATTCATCCCCCAGAATTTTGGATTCAGAAATCATATCCTCTCCCAGGCTAAGGATTTCTTTGAGCTCCACCTTCCATGCCTGGTAATTCTCGGTATCACCCTCCCACAAGTCAATGAGAGTCTCCACCTGGTGTATAACATGTCGGGCCGTATATAAATCCAGGAGGGTGGATACCAGGAAATGTTGGGTGTTTCCTATCTGCAGGGCGACCCACTTGTCCACTGCCTGGGCTTTCTTCTTCATTACCCGCAGGGAGTCTATGTCACTCTGCGGTAGATCTTCAGAGGTGGAGGCCTCCAGAGGAGCGGCATTGACAGGTCGAGCCAACTCAGTGAACAACCCCATAAGGTTTGCGTTCTTTGTCTTTTCTATTTTAAGCCTCTGGGCTTCTTTCTCATAACGGGCCTCCACCGCCCTCACTGCCTCCTTCAGCAAATCTACCTCGCCCTACTTTCCCCTTTTACCCAGTGATACCTCTGCAATGTTATAATCTTCAAGTTCTGTGGTTGCTTCATCGGTGCCTAGGGGAGGTGTTGCCACAATGGCAACTGTTTCTCCACCCGGCCCAGTTCAAAGAGTATGAACTATCTGGGCTTTCTTGGCCTTTGGCAGGGCCTAGACTTGGGCCATCATTTTGGCCAGGGAGAGAGGAGTTACGGGAATTAACTGAGCTTTTCTTTTTCTGCCCTCTATCAGCCACTAAGGCGGTAGGGGTGGCCTTCCTGCTAGAATTTATTCCCTTGATTCTTCCCCGGTGTCCTACGGCTATTGCTCCTTAGTAGCATGGACCTCATCTGTCCCTCTCCCTGCATCTACTTCTTCTGTAGCAACATTTTCTTCATCAACCTCCATCTCCTCAGCCTTGTCCTTTGTATCTATTACTTTATCTGGACTTTGGTAGGCTTCCTCGGGGATTTCTTCTTCATGCTGCTCTTCCTCCTGCTCCTCTTCTACTGTCGGGGCTTCTTCCTCTGCTAGTACATCTTTTGGTAGTAGGGGAGGTGTTGGGCCAAGATTTAGAGTTTGGGCCGTGGTAATCACCTGCCTAAAGGTTGCTCCTGGGAGTGGCCCCTGGAACGTGGTGGCTGGGGTTATGATTATTTTTGAAGGTCTGGTTCCCCCAGCAGATGCCATTTGTTCACCTTGCCTTTGTTGGTCCACTCCTGGACCCTTCATCGCTTGAGCCCCAGAGGCAATCTCTGGCTCTGGCTCTTTCTCTTCTACCTGCTTTTCTTATTCCTGTGCAGGCTCTTGTTTAGTAGCTTCTTGCTCTGCAGCCTCTTGTTTTTCCCTCGGGACTCCTATCCCTGCTTGTCTGTTGTCCCCCTGCAAGTTTTCAAACTCATCGGCTGCAAAAACATCATCAAATTCCTCTTGTGGAGGGGGACTGGCCAGGGCTTCTGCAGGCTCTGCTTCCTTCTCTGGCTCCAGGGAACTAGAAGAGAGGATTTCCACTTGTTGGGCCTGAGATGTTCCCAACCCTGGCTCTGCCTTAGGCTTTTTGTGGAGCCTTTTCTTTCTCTGGGTTACCAAGGGTGGCCCTGCATCTCTTATTGCTACCGCTTCCATGAGATCCACCCCCGTTGCCTTTACCATTAAGGCTGCCAGTGACGGGGAGGAAGAGGGGCGAATTGGCCCGACCATGAGCGGTGGAGTGGCCAGCCGTGTTATTAATTTTTCCCTCATCTTCTGGGAGGCCGCCACTGATTGTTTTATCTATTCCTTGATGGGAGATTCTTGCATAGGAGGGGTTATATCTATCTCTTTACCTTTATCATCTCTCTGTGACGAAGTCCCAGCCCCCAGAGTCAATTTTGGTGCCGGCTAGGCTGCTCGACGGGTACTTCTGGGGCACACCTTCTTGAAATAGGTCTGGCTTCACTCGACCACCTCTCGAGTGAAGTCCTCAATTGTGGGCCCTTCCTAGGCATCCCATTTTACTGGTGGAAGAGTCCTTGTGTTGATCCCCTTTGCCTTGTACTCAGGATCGGTAGTGGGGGCAACATCTGAGAAGTCTACCGGGAACCTCCGGAGCTTCAACTTTTGCATCATGTCGGCCATCATTCTGACGTAGTGCCTACTCTACACCTCCACATCATCCTAGAAATCTACCCAGAAATCCTCCATATGGATGTGATGGGGCTCTGAAGCCCAGGGTAGTGCCGTTGCAATCTTTCCATGCGGATCAAAATTTTTTTGCGCCAAATAAAACTCTCCCAAGTTGTAGCTTTTCAATTCATTGTTTGCCTCTTTTGCGGTGGCTAGGCTGCATGTATAGTTCCCACAAGTGATTGGGACTGGAATAGTGGGTATCTTTTTGAAGGCAAAGAGGGCATGCACCTCCATTATTTGCCTGCAGTATTCCAAGAGCACGATCTTGTCCCCACAGTGTTTGGGCAATAAGTAGGGGTTTTTGGAGAAGACGATGACCCTAATGTAGGTGTGCTATTGGAACTGAATGTAATAATGTCCATAATTATGGACTAAATGTATCGCCTATGAGGACAGGCAGTATTCAGCATCCCAGGTGGGTGTAAGCAGATGATAATAAATGAAAGCATCATTTACCTGGCAAAAACTGGGGAAGTTGGCCTCCCATTGAACTTGTGGGAAATGGTCCCATGGTGCCTTTTGTCCTGGGCCAATCCTGAGCATGCCATCTATAAGTAGGCCATGGGCATGGGGCCTCTGCTACACTAAGGCCCAGAAAACGTAGGAAGACATGTAGAATTTCTTCTTCTTGTTTAGTTGCAGGAACTGGAAGTCGACATGGTTGGAAATTATTGTTTCCCAGTCAAAGTATCCTCCCTTGGTGGAGATGCCGAGGAGGAAATAATACATCCATTTAGAAAACTCTTGGGCAGAGGGCTGCCCAAAGACCCGGGCCAATGCTATCATTCCCATCTGAATGCTCTCTTTAAACTCGGAGCAGGAAATCTCTATCTTCATTCTTTTGGGGTCCCTCTTTGGAGCCTTGAGCCAATGGGTATTCATATATACCCAGGCGGCATCCTCCAGCTATGTGACTTGGGCCAAGGCATCAGTCCTTGTAACCACTAAGGCCTTATCAAATTGTGGGATTCCCAGTCCTGCCTGGAATGTGATTGGGTCAAGGGATACCAGAGGAGTAGGGTATCCGGTTGGTTCTGCGGCCGTGAGCATAACGGCCTGAATAAAAGAGTTGTAGTTGGTGGCCAGTGTCAAGATGAGCTCTAGAGATTGCATAGAGCACGGGAAACAAGTTGCCTTGAGGATTTCAGAGTCCCCGACGTTGATTGCTAGCTGATCTCTAGCCTGTCGCTGGATGTACATTATTTTCACTAAGGCCTGCATCTCTGGCCATGTTCTGACGCTGGTGTCGGTGATAAGCTTGACTTTGGACTTAATATTTGAGCCCATAATGACATTTTCCTACACAAACTTCATAGTCAGGGGCATCTTTTCTGGGGCCTTCTCCATTTTAGATTTCACTGCCGCCCTGGTGGCCGCCGCGAAAGGTAGCTCTGGACTTTCGGGTGGAGATGATGCAGATGCTTTAGACATGCCTGAGAAACAGACTCTAAAAACCTGCAAGGTAAAGCAACCATCAGAACATATTAATCAAAACAAATATTCTGGGGTCCGGAGATCTTACCACCGTGATGCTTTCTTTTCCTGAAAAGTTAGTTTCATTCAAAGATAACCGAAAAGCAAACGCATCACATAAACTTAAGATTTTATTAAAGATCTGGGTCTGGGGCTTTTATCACATTCAGTAAGGACACAGGATGGATGAGGGTAGGAGACCCGAAGCCTAGAGAAATAACCATTGGTGAGGACATGTAAAAAGGTAAGTCATCAAGCCCACGTGGGTGCCACGTGCGTAGGTAATAAATGGAAGTTATGGCGATGACGACGGAGCCAACTATCCGAACGCACAAAAAGTGAAGGCCACTTGGCTGGAATTGATTGTGTGCATAAGAATAAATGATGGTCTGACTAGTTTTATGGAATAGAGAGAAAACCACCTATTTGAAACCGGTCGAGAGCCGAGTTTCAAACAGGTGGTTTTCTGCCTGAAATGAGTTCATGGGCAAAAAAGCAGCAATATAGGCGACTCGACCACCTTGTCAAGCCACCCAAAAGGATATACATGAAGGATAAAGGATATATACATGGGATAGAGGGATATATACACCAAATATAGACAAATATATACAAATATACAATGCAAAATGATGTCCACAGGAAACCAGGCAAGGTAGAGTATATACATCTATCTGCAAAATCTACAAACTGACTACTTCTGTGCAGAGGGCAGACAACCCTCTGGCAGAGCCGACCCACCCATGAGCGGCAAAACCAAAAAATAGGAAACAAACAAAATAGAAAGATGACAAACAAACAAATGACGAAAGAAACACCAAACAAACCAGAAGAAAATAGAAAGGCAGGAATAGACACACCAACCTGAGAATGCCAAAAGGTGGAGGAAAGGAGTTACCGCAGGAGCTCTGCAACAGCTTTAGTTGTCAAACGGTCACAATTGCCACCATGAAGCACTCACAATCACCTGAAAATGACTAGAAGTGTTAAGCACTGATTATCACTAACTCTTTGCAAATTGCTCTGTTAATCGCTCTAAAATCGCTCTAAGTGCTCGAAAGTTTTAATCGTGGTAGATGTGAAAGTGACAGATAAGTTCTATTTATACCCGTGGTAAAAAGGGTAATCCACCTCCTTCCGACAATCTCCAGATAAGAAAACTTCCAGACCCCAGGCCTGGGGATCCCTCACGACGACACCCCCGTGAACATCGTGGTGAAGAATCTCGTCGTCCGGAGTTTGGCTCCCAATGAAGAACAACCTCCGGGACCGGAGTCCCAGAAACGGAAACCAAACAAAAAAAACACAACAATAGGGAAGAAAACCCTGGAGAAAGAAAACAAAAGGTAAAAAAGACAAGGCAAAGCCGCAAGAAAAAACAAACAAAAGAAAAAAAGGGGGACCCAACATTTTGCACACAAAATGTAGGGACGGGGATGCAGGGCATAACAACTTGATCCTCAGGGATCCAGGTTAGAATGCCCTGATACCTAATAGATGAAGATTTTGAGAATCATCTCCAGAATTGAGCTTGATCCTTAGAGATTCGAGTTAGGATGCCCCGATACCTAAATAGATTGATATCTTTCACAAGGCTGTCCCCAAAATGAGGCTCAACCTTCAGGCATCAGGGTTAGATTGCCCCGATACCTGTCCAACAAGATAATCAATAAATATTTTAGGACTATCTCTAGAATGAAGCTTAGTCCCCCAATATCTAGGTTAGATTTCCCAGACACTGGTTAGATAGATATCTTTCACAAGAATGTCCCCAGAACAAGGCTTAACCTTCAGGAGTTAGGGTTAGAATGCCCTGATACCTGTCTCAAAAGATAGTCAATAGAGATTCAGAATCATCTCTAGAGCGAAGCTTGATTTTTAGGAGTCAGGGTTAGAATGCCCCAATTCCCAATAGATGAGTTTTCAAGAATCATCTCCAGAACGGAGCTTGATTCTCAAGAATCTGAGTTAGATTACTCAGATACTTAAAAAATGACAAGATGTAGGGCATAGAGATGCCCCTATTGATTGTGGAGTATCCAGTTTTGACAGTGAGGTACAAAAAATTGAACATGCCCCAAGTGATGAGATGCCCCTAGCAATGAGGACTTTTGAAAATCAGATCAGATTGATTGAAAAAAGATTCAATGATGTAATCATCCTACCCCCTCGAGAGCAAAATGGAAAGATGACATGCCATAATGATGATAGAGAGAAAAAAATCATAGATAGATGTTGAATCAGAGATCAAAAAGAACTTAGAATAGATTATGGAAGAATTCAGAAGATTCAAAATCAATTTCAAGCGATTTCAAGGTTTGGTTGACCAAGTTTGACTAGGGTTGACTAGAGTTGACTAGAGTTGACTTTTGAGGAAAAAAGATTTGAGAAAATGATGATAAGATATGATTCTGAGAAGAAAGCAACATCAGAAAGTCGTCTGCACAAGTGTCCGATCACGTCGGTCCCAAAAAATTTTAATTCAATTTTGAGCTATATAGAAGTGTCAAATTTTAATTTTGATCTTGAAAATGAATTGAGCATATAGCTAAAGATAAAGAGTGAGGATCGAACACTTGTGTAGTAGTGATGAAACCAGGATAGTGAAGAAGAACTCCCGAATGTATGAACCTAGAAGAATGCGAAGAAGAGAACACTGAATCGCTGCCACAATGCAAGTCTAGAATGAAAATGCAATCCTATGCTAGATGCAATATGAAAGTGCAATTCTAGGACATGGTTGTGAGACCCATCGTAAAATCATCATCATTGAGCATTTTTTTTATTTTTAGAACATCGAAGTCGATACAATCCTTACTGGCACCACAATGCAACCATAAGAATATGAATATGACTTACATCAGATAAAATGTAGGAAACAAATGTAAGCACTAGGGCACAAAAGCCAAGATGACCTGGACATTATTTCTAGTTAATGTTGCAAGAGTACACCAATATCAAGGTATTCAAAGCCAAGATAACCATGAGTGTGATCATGCGTAAAAAAAGAGAGCAATAACAAATAGAGCAATAACAAACAGAGTAATAATAGACAAGGAGATAGTACCGACCTCACCATGGCGTGCAAATAAACAAGATCGAGGGATGTGAGGTTGTTCCACCTTAGTGTGGGATCTCTTATCACATACACCCTATTTATTTGATGTTTCCAGATCATCAGGACTAAACCAACAAGCAGTAGACAAATAAAATATCAATGAAATTCATGAGAATAGACAACATACAAAGAAATATTCAATCATAGCTCAGCTAGTTTCAAAGTTTTTGAATATAGTCATGTTTAGAGGTGTTGAAAAACACCATTGTGCTTGTGAGTGCATTGTGTTTGATTGTTATTGATAGATGTTTACATTTGAGATATCTGATGTGTGTTAAAAACATAGATGTGTCCATAGATAGCTTAAAAAAACACTATTTATGGTGGTGTTGAAAAATACCAGTTTGTGTTAGTAGCGAGTTGTCCTTCAGAAATGACAAGATTACTAACTCAGGTGCGATCAGATGTGGGGACCCATGCCCCTAGTAGCAGTGACTGACTTGGTGTATGTTGCAAGGAAAAACTAGATTTAGTTTCCCCCAGGTGTATGGCACTGAATCAATGTCAAGTCGGTAGGGTTCACAAAGGAACCAGAATATCACGAAAGTGACCGAAAGCTATGTACAAACTAAAGCAAAGGATCGTCAAGACCGAGTATTGATAGATAGAGAGTGTGAGTATAACTTCAACTATAATGGATGTGAGCAATCTCAAAAGTAAAGTGACAGTAAAAAGACACAGTGAGAACCACTAGTGACTGACACGAGAGAGATGCTCCAGTGAAGAGATCGTAGGACTAGCTAGACATCAGTAGGCAGACGTAGTGAGAACCACTGGTGACTGATGTTAGGGAGATTCTTAAGGAGAGACAACTCAATATAAGAAAAGTGACAGTAGGAAGATGCAGTGAGAACCACTGGTGATTTTCACAAAGGAGATCCCAAAATGTGATAAGATAGTGCCCCCTAGACTAGGAGGGTTATCCTTAGAGTATGACCAGTTTCAATCCATATAAGTTGGTGTCTTGACAGGAACTGAAAGCATGCGGAAAACAAATGCAAGTAGGAAAGAAACAAAGCAGGAAAGCAAATGTAGGAAAGAAAATGTGTAAAGCCAAGTGTTGCTGTGATAGATATAGCAATGTGGAACAAGAGGCGCCTGTTTACCAGGTTTTCACCTTTTTGGCAAAAAATCTTTTTTTTCTACCATGACACCTGTTTGCCAAGTTTTCACCAATGGCACCTTATTTTTTCTTTTTCTCTCTTTTTGTTTTTTTTTGTATTTTTTAATTTTCTAATTTATTTGTATTTTTTTATTTTTTATTTTTTTTGTATTTTTGGAATATATAATTTTTTTGGAGATACATCAAAGCGTCTATTGCTAGATTTTCACTAAAATGATCATTTTTTTAGGACTTTTTCAAATTTTTATAATTTTTTTAGGACTTTACTATATACAGGAGCATACTGAAGATGTCTCAGCTATAGAACCGTTTAAGATGAAGAGCATTGATGGTCTCTTTTAGTTGTTCTCCTTTAGTAGTAGAAATTTGATAGGTACCAGAGCCAAACACTGCAGTGACAACATACGGACCAAGCCAATTTGGTTCAAATTTTCCTTTCTAGATCTGATGTTGTTGATTCTTAGGGTTCTCCCTCAGAACAAGGTCACTCACTTGGAAATCCCTTGGTCTAACCTTCTTGTTATAGCTCTTGGACATCCTTTTCTAGTATGCTCTAAGGCGATCGAACGCCACTTGTTGACATTCATCAAGTAGTTCTAGCTCTTGTAGCCGAGATATTTTGTTATCTTCATCAGTAATGAGGCCTTTCAGGGAGACTTGAAGAGAAGGAATCTCAACCTCAATTGGTAACACAACATCTGCTCCATAAACCAGAGCAATATAGGGAGTAGCCCCTTGATGAAGGTCAAGGCAGGAGGATTCCCAATGCAGATGTCCTAGCCCCCAACCAATAACCACACAATGGAATATAAATAACAACACAGAGATTTATATCCACATAATACAAATACTCATAATAGAATCATCATATTTTCATCCAGCATGCCCAGCTGTAAGGCCTTTCGGGTTACGGCCAAATACAATGTAATTACAATAGAAAATCCATAAGATCTCACAAGATCCAAATGAAACCCTAGCTAGCCTAGATCCACACACTGGTAGGAACCCCCAAGGAAGATCTAAACTTGTGTTTGCAAGCCCACCAAGTAATCCCCTTGTTTTCGAAGCCGCAACCACTAGCTCTTGTAAAAACTCTCTTCTCTACCTCTTCCTCTTCTCCAGGATGGATGAATGAATAATCCTAGCTAGTCCAGATCCACACACTAGTAGGAGCCCCCAAGGAAGATCTAAACTTGTGCTCGCAAGTCCACCAAGCAATCCCCTTGTCCCCCAGGCCGCAGCCACTAGCTCTTCTCAAAATTCACTCCTCTACCTCTTCCTCTTCTCCTGGATGAATGAATGAATGACTAAAGACTTACCCCACAACCCCTACTTATACCAATCTAAGCCATAGGTCGGCCCTAAACATAAATTAAATACAAATACCGAAATTAAGTGCCACAAGTCGGCCAACAACAACAATTAAATGCCCAAAATAGATGTCTTAGTAAAATCGCGATATCTCCTAGCTCCGGATGAATTAGGACTCGTGCTTCGAACCGTAGGTAGAAATCTAGGCCCTCTTCAATCCATAAAATTTTCATCCTATAAATATTTGTGGAAAATTACTTATATGGCTTGTAATAGGAAACAAATTCCTAAGCAAGGCCGATCTCCTCCCGGTCCATGCCAAGCAACCAAGACCATGCCAAGTTCCATTAAATACATAAAAACCAATTACCAAAGACCCAATTAGGTCCACACAACTCTACCAAATCCCTCAAACATGAAAATAAGTCCACACAACTCCATAAAATCTCCCAAATATGCAGGATAGCCAACTACCCTGGGATGCTCCTGCATCAGACTCCCCAAGTGCGAAAAGAAGTATGCCTCATACTTTGACGCAAAATGAAATATCCAAAACCATATTCATCTTCACCAAAGGCTTCCAATCCAACAAGGACAATAGAACAAACATGAAAGTCATCCAAATCCACATCCATCTATCAACCACTAGAATCTCAACCATCCTATCAACATGCTCACTCCCAGGAACAAACTGAACATAGTGCCCCACCAACATTCTCTGTAGCTGATCACTACCAAAAAAAACAATATCCTCAAAAATGAAATCCATGTCACCAACATGTAAGCTCAAATCCACAATAGGAGAAACATGTAAATCCTCAACCATGTCAACCACCAACAAGTCCACATCAGGAACATACAGATCTATAGTATCATGTAGATCCTCAACCACATCAACAACTAGTGAATCCACACCAGAAACATCCATATCAACAATATCCATATCACCAACATATGGATCATCACCCTTAGCAACCTGATTATCCATGACCAAGTGCTCCACAATTTCCATGTCAGACTCAACCAACTGATCATGAAAACCAATC
>MU224367.1:590277-618347 GCA_018584345.1 Thuja plicata
CAAGACCATGCCAAGTTCCATTAAATACATCAAAACCAATTACCAAAGACCCAAGTAGGTCCACAAAACTCTACCAAATCCCTCACACATGAAAATAAGTCCACACAACTCCATCAAATCTCCCAAATATGCAGGATAGCCAACTACCTTGGGATGCTCCTGCATCACCCCTATTGGTGTTCTTACGCTTGTCCTGTATTCCCAAAGAGCTGAATTTATTCGGAGATGCCAATCTCATATAGATTTGTGCACTGTGTGATGTAGGATTTTAAGGATTGTCTTGTTGGATGCTTCTGCCTGTCCATTACCATGAGGATAATAGATGGAAGACTAATGCTGAGTAATTTTAAACTTAGAGCATAGCTCTATCAAATCCTTGTTTTTGAATTGCCCCCCCATTATCAGTGATTATTACTGAGGGTACACCATTCCTACAGATGATGTAGTTGAGAATGAACATAGCTACTAATTTTCCATTGGCAACGGTGAGAGGGACTGCCTCCACCCACTTGGTAAAATAGTCTGTAGCTGTGATTATGAACTTATGTCCATTTGAGGATGAGGGATAAATCTGACCCACCAAGTCAAAGGCCCATTGTTAAAATGCCCAGAAAGTAATGAAGGGAATAAGCTCCTTGGCTGGAGCATGAATCAGATTACCATATAGTTGACACTATTTACAAGACTTAGCAAACTATGTAGCTTCTTTTTCCATATCTATCCAATAGTAACCGACTCTAATAAGTTTACGGGCCAATGTCAGGCCATTAGAGTGAGACCCACAGATACCTTCATGCACTTCTACTAATGCACATTTGGACTCATCAGGTTCTAAAAACCTAAGGAGGGTACCATCTAGACCGCACCTATAAAAGTCGTTAGCTATGATGACAAACTGTAAAGCACTACGGATTAAGTGATGTTTCTCATTCCGGGTGTAAGTATCTGGAACAATCTGGTCATGAAGGTAGGGAAAGATATGATGGTAGCGAGATGAATCATGTCCAATGTCAGAACAGATCATCTGGGAATTAGGGGAATCATAGGTTGGGTAGCGTAATGTCTCCACTAGGAATTCATGTCAAAAATCATTTTTTGGCATCTGTAGCATGGAGGCAAGAGTAGCCATGGAATCTGCTACTTTATTATCTGCCCTTGGAACTTGTTGAAATTTGATATGAATAAAATAATTTTTAAGGTCATCAACCAACCATTTATAAGGCACCAGCTTGTCATCCTTTGTCTGATATATATCATTTACTTGATTGATGACTAACTGTGAATCTCCAAGGACATTGAGTTCGTCTACTTGCCACTCAAGGGAGATCTTCATACCATTGATTAAGGCTTCATACTCAACAATATTATTTGTACAAGGAAACAACATCTTGTATGCTTTTGGTAAAGAGTACCTTTGAGGTGTAATGAATAGTATCCCAACACCTGACCCATGTTGGTTAAATGAACCATCAAAAAACATAGTCCAGGATCGATGTGTGAGAATTAATATGGACTCATCTGGGAATTCAATGTGCAATGGTTGATGATCTACTAGAGGTGCTTCTCCCAACTGATCTACAATCACTTCCCCTTTGATGGATTTCCTTTCTACATAATCAATATCAAATTCACTGAGAAGCATGACCCATTTAGCTAGTCTACCTGTGAGGGTAGCTTTACTAAGCAAATATTTTAGAAGATCAATTTTAGCAATTAGGCATGTAGTATGAGCCAACATGTAGTGGCATAGTTTTTGTGAAGAAAATACCACTGCGAGGCAAGCCTTCTCTATAGTAGAATATTTTGTTTCATATGAGACCAGAGTTCTACTAATGTAATAGATATCCCTTTCTTTTTTGTGCTGATCCTCTTGAGCCAATAGGATACCCAATGATGCATCTGTAGTAGATATGTAAAGTATAAGCAACTTCCCATGAATAGGAGGCATCAAGATTGGAAGATTCACAACATACTATTTGATTTGTGTGAACCCTTCATCACATTCTTTATTCCATTGGTAAGTCACACCTTTGTGTAAAGTCTTGGTGAATGGTTGTGACTTGTCCACTAGTTGTGAGATAAAGCACTGGATAGACTATAGTCAACCTTGAAGTCCTCTCATTTGCCTGATATTATTTGGTGGTGGCATTTCCATGATAGCTTGTACTTTCATAAGATCCACTTCAATGCCTTTGGTAGAGATGATATAGCCAAGCAATTTTCTAGATGTTACGCCAAATGCACATTTCTTAGGATTGAGCCTCAAACTGAACTATTCTATGCGATCTAGTATAGGACCTAGATCCGCAAGATGTTTCCCTTGGTGCATGCTCTTAGCTAGGGTGTCATCCACATATTCTTCCATTATTTTATGCATCATGTCATGAAATATAGTAGTGACAACTCTCTGATATGTTGCACCATCATTTTTGAGTCCAAAGGGCATGACATTCCAACAGAAAGTGCCCCATGCACATGTGAAAGCAGTTTTCTCTTGGTCATCAAGTGTGATTTTTATCTGGTTGTAGCCAAAGAAACCATCCATTAGTGAGTACATTTCATACGCTCCTATCATATCTACAATCATATCAATATTGGGAAATGGAAAGTCATCCTTAGGACATGCAAAATTTAAGTCTGTGCAGACTCAAATAGATTTATCATGTTTTGATAATGGAACAATGTTAGAGATCCATTCTGCATAGTCAATTACTCTGATAAACACTACCTTAAGAAGTTTCTCCAATTTAGCTTTGAAAAGTAGAGCTACATGTGGATGCATTTTTTGAAGCTTTTGCTTGATGGGCTTGACACCTAGTGCAATGGAAAAATGGTGCATGATCAGATTAGGGTTCTGAATATTTCCATGTGAAATTTATCTTTTTTCTCCTGAATAATGTAATGAATTCCTCTCTTTCTGCCTCAGATAGTGATTGTGCCAAATGAATGATCTGAGGTTCATCTTTTGTACCCAAGTTGATTGGTTGAGTTGGTTCAATAAGCACAGATGATCTTTCCTGGAAATGACTCAGAAGCGCATCAAGTATCTCATCCTCGGGTGCCTCAAAGAGGTTTTCACCATTGGATACATCTTTTATTTTGACTATTTTAGGCTCTGATACTGCCATAATGTGGTTTTCACCATCAGAGTGCCTATTTTTTCTTCTTTTGATTTTGTGACTAAGATACTTGATGTTATCCTTAGTCATGTTGACACTTTCTTTGCTAGTGGAGGTCATTACAGGTTCGACAATGTGTAGGTAACAACAAGAGCATAATCATTCTGGTACATAAGGACTTCATTAGATGGGGAGGTAGAGTTCTAGTCTATAAGCTCTGGATGGTGAAGTGAAAGAGAAGTGACAAGTTCAAGTGCGTTCATGGTATAATCATCAAAAGCATGGACAAGCAAGTCGAGACCTACAATGATCTCATCCAAAGGTATAGTCAAATTCCTTTGATTCCTAGTGACTGTAGTAGACAACATGTTAACATCTATGGAGTTAGACTCATTTGACCTTACACTAGACCCTTCACTTACTTTGAGAAGGTTTTCATATGTGTGAACTATAGCTGTATCTCTATCAGAGGTGGCATAGGACAAGCTGTCAAACTCTTATTCATGAGAGTCTCTTTCATCATTAGGCGTCATGTCAAGAACATGAGTGAAATCAACCCTTTGTCCCCAGTTGGGATGAGTTCTACCTAGAACCTCTGCTATGGTTAGATGAGCACCTTTTGACCTAGGTACCTCATTAGTGTTTGTAGCATCAGCTGCCTTTGGTGTAGTGATAAGTGACTGGGATTCTTGTTCAAACTGTTCTTGAAAGTGTGGTGGTATGTATAAATCACCTTGATGACCTAGATTTACAGTTTGTATTTCTTTCCACTCCTCATAGGTTAATGGAGCAAGTAAAGTGGTGTCATCAGAATTGTTGTCAGTTTCTACTATATTGACATGCGGTATAAAGTCATTTGGCTTAGCAAAGAATGCCACTTAATCTGGAGGAATAGGATAAGGAAAAATATCCTCATCAGAACTATCTTCAGATTCTTTAGTTTTAGATGTTTCTTCAGGTATAGGTTGTTTATATTTTTGAGGTACAAACTTGTTTATCCCTAGTTGAAATGTGATTTTCTTGAAGCCTATACCTATAGAGTCACATGTTCTGTGACCAATAGCTTCAAGTGGTGCAATTAATCCTTTATGATTCGTACCTATGGGACCATTTACTTTGTAGCCAAAATGTTGCATAATGGATAGACCTTTGCCATACTGCTCAGGTTTTATGTCATAAGGTGGAGTAGTTTGTTCAGAAGTGTCTTCTCCTTTATAGATCCAAGCTTTGATAGCTTTGTTTTCAGCTTCTTCTTCTAATGGTACCATGGATTGTAAAAAAGTACCACCATACTTTGTTGGAGGAGGAACTGTAGAAGGTTTAGTGCTCTCAGAAGGTCTCCCAAAAGAATGTGGAGACAATGGCAGAGATGTAATAGATAGCACAGGTTGAATCTGATATCCTCCCATGTTAATTTCTTCGAGTGTCAAGCCCTTTTCCATTTCTTTTAATTTAGTCTCAAGGAGCTCTATAGATTCTCTATTGGTAGGCACAAAGATGTCAGCAGATTTTATGAGGGTGTTACAATGATAGCATGTGTTAGTGGGTATAGTCACTTCAGATCCTTAGAATGGGAACTTAATACACTAATTGTATGTTGAAGGGACAGCCTGCATTTCATGGATCCATGTCCTGCATAATAGAATATTGTATGCCAAAGGAATTTCAAGCACTTGATAGGTAACATCTCGTTCAACAGGGCCAACTCTGATTGGCAACACAACTAGCCCCTTAGATTTACGTTCTTCCTCATCATAGGCCTTAATAGTAATCTTTTTGTAGGCATCAATGTAGTCTTCACCGTAGCCTAATTCAGTGAGGAAGCTAGCATAGAAAATATTGAGGCCAGCACCGTTATCTATGAGAACACGACGAACATGCTTTGGACCGATCATGACTTCAATGTGCAGAGGGTTATTATGTGGGTGACTCAAAGAATGGTCATCTTCCTTGGAGAAGGACAAGTAATGGGAGGAGTTCAAGTGATCTACCATGGATTGAAACTAGTCAAGATCAAGATCTTTTGGGACATTTGCCTCGGTGAGGGCTTTGTCTAAGATTTCCCTATGAGAAGGGGAGATTCTTAGCAGCTCAAAAATAGTAATCTGGGCATTAGTACATTGCAATTGATTGAGAATGTTGTAATTGGAAGCATGAGATGAGGAACCCAATTTCAGATTCTTATTGGTAGAGCCGACATTAGCTTTGTTTTCTGGTTGTGTTGATGTAGACATAGAAGGCTCAGGGCCTTTGAGGATGATCTTAGCGTGAGATCAAGTAACAACATTAGCACTGACCTAAGACTATTCTTGTCTGGAAGACTGAGGTGTAGACCCTCACAAGATGAAAGGTGTTTTGGGTTTGGGAGTATCTTCCCTTCCCTTGAGAATGATGACATTACAGTATTCAGTATCAATAGGTTCAACCATATTAATGACATTGTCGTTATTGGTGTATGTATAGTTGACCTTACCATCAGTATTTTTTCCTTTAGATGATTCACCTTTTCCATGAGGAGGAAGTGGATCTTTGAAAGCTTGGTGATCATAAATCTTGTTGTGACCTCCCACAACAACAACCTCACTATCGCTGAGATCCTAGATTTTATGCCACAATTTAAGACAAGTAGCCATTTTATGACCTCTATTTTGGTAAAAATCACAATAAGTGGATTCATTCCACCAAGAGGGTCTTGGTTGCGGATCATAAGGTTGTGAATTATCCAATGGAGTGAGTAAATGGTTGTCCAAGAGAGTCTTGTAAACCTCATCAAGAGGTTCTCCTAAAGGAGTGAACTCACGCTTGGGTCTAGGAGCCTAAGGTTTAGATCCAAAAAATTGTGAAGTACTCAGTTTGGAATCTACCGCAGCCTATTCAGTGGCTTTGGCTACTTACATAGTGGTAGTGAGATTAAAGGAAGCCTTGGAAGGCTTGTGAGTCACATTGTCTACAACTCCATCATTCACAACATTTTGGTTCTTGTTGGGAAATTTGAGTTTATCTTTGCTTGAGGAGGAAGACCCTTGTTTATTTTCCCTGTGTAAGGTCAATTATCCTTTCTTGATCATAAATGTCTCGATTCTCATAGCTTTCTTAATCATATCATCAAAGGTTAGAGGACCTTGTAGCTGTACTTGATACCCAAAGTTGGGGAGAAGATTATCGAGAAAGATGTCCAACTTTTTATATTCAGGTATCTTGCGAGAATATCGTGTATAAAGTTGTCTCCATCTTTGGAGAAATGCCAAGAAGGATTCCCCATGATTTTGTATCAATTTCCAAAGATCTTAGATATGAACTGGATGTTGGATGTTGTGAGAATAGTGTTGTAGAAATAAATTGGCAATTTTGTCAAAATTTTTGATGCCAGTTGGTAGTCTAGAGAACCACTCCATAGCTGACCCTCCCAAACTATGTGGGAAAAGATGCATGAGGTAGGTTGTGTCATGTATGAACTCCATAGAGAGAGCACCAAACTCTCTCAAATGGTCTTGGGGGTTAGATGTACCCAAGTATTTATCATATTTGGGAAGTTCAACTCCTTTGGGAAAAGGAGGCATGCATAGACTCTTAACAAACAGAAATGGATAAATAATTTCCAGTGTGAATTGTGTAGTAGGTTTGTCTTTCTCCTTCATGAGTTGAAGGAGTTTTTCTTGCATGCCTTGCATTTTCTTTTGTAGGTGGGAGTTTTTTGTTTCTTCCTCTTTCTCAACAAGGGTCTCTATCTTGTAATCGGAGGGTAATTTGGCCCCATGAATAGCCAAATTGAGAAGGTATTTCTCCTTCTGTTCTTTCATTATGACCTCCATCATTCTCATGAAGTTTTTATTATTGTGAGCATCTAAGATATCCCCTTGGGTTATTTCCTTCTCTTCTTGAAGAGGAGGGTTTTTAGTCTGGTTGAAACTAGGTCCATCTAGTTGACTATGATCTGTCATTTTTCTAGAATGCAAGTGTTCAATGTGTAAAGACTCGTTATGAAAAGATTGAATGTTCTTAGAATTTGGGTCCTCTTAGAACAAAGGATTTTGAACCTAACTAAAATCCACTGGAAATGACCTTTTACTGTAAGTTTGATGTACCAAAGAAGGAGATCGAGATGATTCCTCACTAGATGTAGCCAATAATGGTGTGGAAAGTACAGATTCATCTTGATTGATTGAAGGAAATGTTTTGCCACTTCGAGTTGTGATAGTCATAGACAAAGATTGAACAAGGGATGTGAACTAGGATCAAACTTGAAACTGTATCAAAGTAAATGCATAGAAAGTGCCAAAGGGTGAAGTATCCTTGGTGCAAATCATCGAAGATGAGGCTAGAATAGCCAAGAGATGACTATTGTGACACAAGGCATGATGACACAGTAGAAATAGACCAAAAGATATCAGACAAGACCAGTTTAAGAAAGAATCACGTAATCCTCAACCCAAGAAACCAAGTTTTTAACTGTGTGAAGATAGAAGGTAGATAAAAAGACCTAGATTAGAGACCAAATTTGATAGAGGTAGGCTTTAAAGATGGGAATTAGCTCACTATTTTGAAAAAATGCTTCAGACTCGTGCAAAGAAGTGCATTCTCACGCAAAGATTCTCACAGACATGCGCAAAACTTTGCAGTCCCACATGAAGAATGATGCTAGACTGGTGAAAAAAAGTGAATAGAATGACAACAATATTGCAAAATATCACGTGACAATTTCCAGCATGTCATGCAAAAATTATTAGATAGTGATGCGAAGATTGGCAGAATCTCACGCGAAACTATGCAATTTTGACAAATGAAAGTCTACAGAATCAGACAGTTGAGGCCAGATTATGTTTCCTGAGATAAAATCATGCTATTATCAGATAGATAGTTTGAGTTATAGATTGTGTTGGACATGTTCAAGTTCAACAATTTTTGTGTTTTTTGACGATAGTTTTGATTGTTCAAATGATACACCCACGCAAAACACATTAAATAGAATGTTTGTAGTACCAGAATAGAAACATCACAATCCTAGGATAGCCAAGACAATATCTGTTGAATCCCCACTTGAACCAAAGTTTATCTATGCCTACTCTTAGTGGATAACTTAGAATCTTGGAGGCATAGGCTCCTCCTTACATGTGCACTCACTTCTCAGGCACACCAAGCTTCAAACCCCAGAGGAATTGCTTCCCAAAGGGCTATTGTCTCTACTAAGAGTCATAAGAGTGTGGGGTGTCTTAGTCGGTCTCTAACCTGCCACACCAATAGATAAAGGGTTTTTGGAAACTAGAACAATAGTTTGTACTAAGGACATCCGTTCAGGTGGTTGTGATGAAGTCATTTTACCAATTAAGGGGGCTCTCCCAGTCCTTTCAAAGCAAGGCTTTCACCTTAACAATGTCAGTACTTTAACGCACCACTAGGGTACTGGAGGAGATTTTGGTTGCCACAAAAAATTCACACCTGTCTATTGTGACATTAATCACAATAGCATTTTTTGTATACCGGTTTGGAAGGGCTTGGCTTTATCCTGTTACCGGTTGGGCATCCACTCTCACTGGCTCTGCTAAAGCTCTCAGGAGGTAGACACTCTAGAAGAATCACATGAATTCCTCTTACACCCAAGATCTATAAAGGTGAGGGGAGAGGATACACTCATGTATTTCTTGGAATTATAATATAGAAAACACTTCAATCACACAAGACAATGATTCATTTTAAGCACCAATCGAAGTGTGTTCTAACTACTAAAAATAGACATGGGAATTTGTGAAAATACGCAAGGTCTTCAACAAACATCCTGCAATAAACACATTACTAGCTTGTAATTCCTTTCTTCATTTCAGCATCCTGCAATAAACATGTTAGAAGATTATGATTGCTTTTCTTTATCTTAGTGTCCTACAAACCACTGTTAAGTTGTTTCAGAAGATAAAATCAGAGAAACACAGATGTTAGAAAATAGCAGATGGTTAGAAAAATGAGACAAGAAATATCAAATAAAATCTCTGGTATTGAATTTTACATGATGATTCATCCTAGATCACATGAAGAAGTGCAGAAGGCCCCGTGAAGAACTAGAAAGTTCACGCGAGACACTGCAAAATTTTATGCGACATTAAAATAGAGATGTACGGAAGTACAGATAGAATGCAGAAAAATGAAAAAAGTGTAATGAAATGGGGCTAGAACAGATTACCTCGAGCCCCACGGTGGGCACCAGAAATGTATGTGGTATATTTGGCCTTGTTAATAAACCATACACTTCAACATAGTCCTTATTCATCAGATACACACAAGAATGAATATGATATTATTCATCTTGTGTGTCTGTATGATTCGACCTGTTGCCTTCTATCCAGACGGGGTTTCGAAATAGCTCTCAGAACAAGAGTCTCACAACCATAGACCAAACTAGAATGAAGGATTTATGCTTCCATGAATGCAATGCAATTATTAATCTAGAAATGAGACATGGAAGATTAATCTAAATGATCCATTAAAACTAGAAATGAGATTAAAACTATGCCATGATTTCAATAAGATTATTCTAGAAATTGAAATTAATCTATTGCAAAATGAGATTATTCTATATGAGATTATGAACTAAGAATGTAGCAACAATTCAGTATTCTAACATTGCATATGAGTAGAAATTCAGGAAGGGCTTTTGAATGAGAAATGGGAGTTCTTTTATAGACTCAGAGACTGTTTAGAATGGAAAATTTCCTCTTTTGAAATAAAACAGATAGAAAATCCAGTTCAAAATAGAAATCTTTCTTTTAAAAGAATACAATAAATTGTTTTCCCTTCACTTTAACTATTTTCTTTCTTTGATTTTAACTTTTTTATTTGTTTTATCTGTTTTCTTTCTCTTTAAAGCATAATTAAAGAGAAGTTTCCAATTATAAACTAAAGAGAAGATTTTGCTGACAATATTTAATTAATTAAATAAATATGACCTCATAATTGATTTTTCTCAATTATCTGAATAATTAAATTCAATAATTGAAAATGAGGATATTTATTTAATAATTAAATATCATTTAATTCCCTTTTTATGTGTCTTAGCTAAAGAGGGTGAATTTAATTTAATTAAAGTGCTAGGACTTTATAATTAATTTAATTCAATCATAAGGTTTTTTTAGCCAATAGATATTTAGGAATTAAATATAATGTATGATTAATGCAGATTTAGGATTTTTTACATTTGACACTTAGGTCAAGTAGAGTCAGTCAAACTCAGAATTGCCTAGTACAATAGGACTTTGATGATTCAGAAGAATGAAAAATGAAACAAAATTGGTTAGGGTTGCAAGATGCCAATTTTGGGGTGTTACAGCATGGATTTTATAAGAATTGATGCTATAAAAGGCTATCATAACATACATTTATAGAGGGAAAAGAAAACTTCAAACATTCAACAAGATAGCATTTCTCTTATGATTGAGTATTTCTTATCACTAAAATAAAAATCATCATTTACATAATCATCATTTGCATTATCATATGCATTGCATTTCATTTACTACCATTAAAATCCACACAAATACATCCATACATTTACATCCATAGCATAAGGAAATCAAAGAAAATGCTCACAACATAATCATAATCATCTCCTAAAGCATGAAATATCAGTGAAAAACATACAATGAAATCAAAACATGAGAATGTCATCATATATAAAATAATCTCCATGAGATACATAGTCCAAATCAAGAAAAAATGGTGCTAGATCATAGAAATATCAATATATCATCATCAAAAATGTAGATAATAGCTCAAATTAATCAAGACTGACTGGCTTTATCATCCCCTTGTGGTCCTTGTGGAGGAGCATCTGATCTACTAGGTGCGGGACCCTCTAACTATTTTGTTGCCTTTGAAAATGGTGTAACTCTCGCAGTAGGATCTGGTACTGCTGAATAATATGCAGATTGATAGTAGGAGGCTCTACTACACTGTACGGAGGTATCTCTTTGTGCAATATCTAAGGATCTATCTTTGTCAGCCAAACATGCATGTAATACAGCTATCCTTGTCTGCAACTAACCCCTCTCTCTGCAGAGGCATGCAATCGATGTTGCATCACCTGTACCCTGTGTTGGTACACCTGTAGGTCTAGGACCTAGTACTATACACCAGTAGTAACTGTATGCCTTGTACTTGGCTGAAGAGGAGGGGAATCCATCTGAGAAACAACCTGAACACCTAGATGAATCCATGTGCTAGTAGACCTTGTCACCTTCACCTAGGGTGGAATCTGTGCAGAGGTAGTAACACAAGTAGTAGAAAACACCTAGCCTGAAGCTGGAACCTATGTAGCTAGAACCTATGTGGAAGGAACATGTGAAGCATGAGGAAAATATGAAGTAGACAAAACCTGGGTAGAAGGAATCTGTAAAGTAGACGGTGCCTGGGTAGCCACTGGTTGTGTCAGACTTGTCACCCAAACTCTAACCTATCTCAGCTAACCACCATGACCTCTACCACCACTCTCATCACTATTACTAGAGCATCTGTAAGAAGTAGCCCTGATGGATCCACCACCTTTATCATCGTCACCACTATCATCACCCTCATCAACCATAGCTTGCACTACCTCATCATGAGAGGTCAACTATGAAAATGGATGCTGAGCAAAGTGTGGCAAAAAATATGGAGTCATCCCAACATCTATAATGTTAGGAGAAAGGTCCCAACACATAGGTACTAACCAACGTTGATCATTAAATATGGTCTCATATCTCATTCTAGGTCCCCATTGTTCCTCCTCATCTCAATAATGAGCATAAGATTCCATACCTTGGGGCATCGGTTGTGCCACACCATACTGGCGCAAGACACGTGTAACCATGAATCTCTCAACAATATAGATGGTGCATCAAATCAGATATCTCTCTATACAAACAAAAGGCATCTCTCGCCTATCGCTCCTCCACTCCTCATAGCCTATGTACGGATGACAGATCACAACTTTTAGATCATCCAGTGCTCGCCTCTAGTACTCCAAGTTTCCCAAGCGGAGATGCACCATATCTCCACCATACATATACATGTAAGGAGAGCCTAGCTGATGAGATCAAGCCACTATAGGACATGTAACTATGATATGATCTCATGCCCATATTTGTAAAAGTATCAACCCAATAGAAAATGATCTATCATGTTGATAGACCACCTAATGCAAATCATGATATAAGTGAGATAGGAGACAGGTACCCCAGGCTAACTGATGTAGACTCTGTAATAAATCCTTAAGAATTTTACCTCATCTGACTGAAAAACACTGTGCCCTCCTATTAGGAATGAGGAAACAACTAATCAATCCTACTAGCACACCTAGCAGTGCGAGACCCTGTCTCTCTAGTCACTCCCAAGTAATGTGGTGCTCTACTACCAATGGACCCTGGAAGACTCTCATGCAAGAATCTATACAAGCATACCCAGTCGAATCATAATAGGGCAGCTCTCCCATAACATGTATACAAAGGATTTTCCATACATCCTTAGGTGTAATAGTGATCTCACCAATCGGAAGATGAAAGGTGTTATGCTCAGAATGCCACCTCTCTATTAGTGCAGTGAGTAAACCGTGGTTTACTCTATACTCAGGCATATCTAATAAATATCCCAGACCACAGTGGGTGGTGTCTCTATGGTTGTCAACTGATAACTGCTGGGTCAATGACAAAAATCAGGGATATGGTGTGCATGTCTGTAATGTACCACTATCAACCTAAAAAGGTAACAACAATGCAAAATCAAAATTTGGGCAAACAAAGATGTTAAAATAGAGTATGTTCAACAGGAAGCTACTCTACCAGGTTCAGGTTGGCCAAGGCATTCAAATTTTACAAATTTTGGGACTTAAACTCTGTATTTTGGGCTCACTGTTCCAAAAATGATATTTCAGGGTCTGAAAATGCTATTTTACTAGAAAATATGGATAAAATACCGTAAATGATACATCTTCTTTGAAACAACTAAAGGATGAGAAATGATATAGTAAATACTGGAAATGACAGTATCCCAAAAATGATAATTCATCAACGAGAAATGATGATTCAAAGAATGAATATGATAAAAATTACTAGAAACAACATTATAATAACTGCATATGATATTCTATGAAAAGTAAAAGAAACTTTCCAAATCAAAGCAAAAAATGTGCATTAATTACAAAAATTGAAAGCAGGATTCCGATGACATACCACTGGCTACTAGTGGTAGGTCTCTGGTGTCACTGGATGGTCTTGAATTGATGGTTATGCAGGGGGTTGACATCTTCTCTCTCTGAGCTCTATAATTCTCTCTCTATAAATAGTACAAATGAATAGTGATTATTGAAATTTTACCCTATTTAATCTCATTTTTGGGGTAGTTAATTTCAAACTTTTTACCCATACTATTGCACCTTTTTGGCTCTAACTTCATCTTACGGAGTTTGATTTTGACCAAACAAGAAGCATTTTCTTCATGGTTCTAACCACTATCTTTTCTATTAGAATCAAAATCTTCATTCCAAACTTATCATTCTCATCTGAATGTTTTTATTTGGAAATCAAGCCAATCTCATGTCCATTTTGATTCCAAGGGGTCATTATCAAGTAA
Organism: Thuja plicata; assembly: GCA_018584345.1. Classification (NCBI taxonomy): domain Eukaryota; kingdom Viridiplantae; phylum Streptophyta; class Pinopsida; order Cupressales; family Cupressaceae; genus Thuja; species Thuja plicata. Next base: position 603,987 of record MU224367.1, read on the forward strand.
TCTAATCAAAGTGATCTACAACAAAATATTTTTCAAAAACTGGGGCATTGTCAGAATCTGAGTTGACTCTATAATTGATCAAGAAAATCAAATTTCAATAGCTAGGGAATCTTCATCATACATTAAATCAAATCAACACTATCAAATCCTGGAATGAGTGATTTCATCGCTTCAAATCAATTTTCTCTCTCTTATCAAAATTTAAGTTGTAAACATCAGTGAAGATATCAATTTCAATGGACCACATCAAATTGATAGTATCTTCGTTTGAAACATTCAATACCTCAAAACACTGATAAATTTCAATGCTTCGCATCAAGTTTATTATTTTTGTGTAAATATTTACTAGAAATCAATTTCATCACATCACATAAAATAGGTTTTCTGGTCAATCTTTCTGAATCATCTCTTGGAGGTATCAATTTCATCACATCACATCAAACTGAGTATCAAATCAAAATTTCAAACATCATTATAATAGTAATCAATTTCATCACTTCACATTAGATTTATTAGGTGTTATTATTCTCAATAATTAGACAGGTAATTAGTTTCATCGTTTCACATCAAATTGATTATTCTGGTCTTAATCTTGTTGGAAATATATTACATGCAAGGTTACTAAGAGAGGGGGGGGTGAATCAGGAACCAATAAAAATTATTCTTCTTTAACCTCAATTAGATTATCTAATTTGATTGCATACATATAAAAGAAATAATCATTCATAACACATGACACAGTATTTGATTACCTAGAAACCTTTCAAATAGAAAGTAAAACTAGGGTGGGGATGGTACCCACAAGATTTAGTACTGTAGTATAAATTTAGCCTGTTAAAGCTTAAAATTTACCACTTCTAATGGCCTTCCCTGTTAGGAGCAATAAGGACTGTTAAGTCCACCTTGTGAAAGGATTTTGTACAATACAATAAAGTATGCAACTCTATTAGGAGATTTGTAAAGGACTGTTAAATCCACCTTGTTTAGAGTATTTTGTTGCTGCACCTGTTAGGATGAACCAGTAGATGATCTTCTTATGCAACTCTAATTTTCTGAATAAGATCCTTTGATTTATAACTAATCACCTAACTGTGATGGATGAGTCTCTACTATACTTTTATACTTCTACAATTTTCTAATCAATTTGCCACTTCATATTCGCATGTGTACTTGTTCACACACATAGTTTGGATAAATAAAGTATCTTACATATATATCTTATCCAAAACAAATAACTTCATAAGTTGGCTTCCATTACATACAATGATATTAAACAATATAAGCTAACTCAGCCTCATACTGTTACTCGGGTCTAGAAGTCCACTCAGGAAATATGTTGTTACTCGGGTAACATAGTAAACTCTGGCACTCAAGCTTCACTATGTACTCAGGTGATATTGACCACTTGGGTTATACTAATTTCCACTAACTTCTCAGTCAACACTACCACTACTCGGGTTACACTGCTAGCTCGGTCAACACTGTGATGACTAAGTGTTTTGGCACTAATTGAAAACATGTCTTTCCATAAGGTCTACAATCTCCCCCTTTGACATTAGTGACCAAAAAAACTTATCATGATTAAAAATTCTCAAACTTCCCAGTTAAAAATCGCCCTTACCATATGCATGGTTACTTTCTTGGGTTTTGACAATTGCTCTGCTGCTTGGGTACAACTGACTCTATTTTTTATTTTTCAAAATGTTTATATATATCTCTTCTATACATGTATTTCCTTATATATATCTTTCCTATATAAATTTCCCCCCTTGTTTTTGACACAAATGCCAAGTATATCTATAAGGTAATTCCAAAGTAGGATAGGAAATCACTATGTACCTTCAAAATTTGAGACAAGGTATTTTCCCAATTGTCTTGTAGTACCTTCAGGATGTGCAATTCTATCTCTAACTTTGCTGACAACTCTATCATAAGTTCTGCAACTGAAAAATTATTGTCATGAATGAGAATCTTGGCATGAGTTATATGCTTCTGCATATCATCCATATGTGGAATAAGTTGGCTCTGGATAGCTGTGAGAGATTACCTTGTCCTTGCTTCTTCTCTAAGTAACTCAGCCTATAGATCAATCCTATATTTGATCTTTAAAAAGTTTTATGAGCTTGTACTCAGCTCAAGTGCCAACTGGTTTGCACTTTCCTTCAAATCTGCATCAATCTTTATCAACTTATTCTTTATTTCCATAGTAAAGTTGGAAGTATCACTCAACTTCACAAATAATGCCACTACATTTTTCACAGTGGTTCCTAGAGAGCTAATGATGTTTGTTATCCGCACTTGGTCTCAATTGAAATCTTGCTTGCAACATTCTCTAGAACCCTATTTTCAAACTTTCTTTCTTCTTTCTCAAGTAGTTTCTCTTGACCATTTAAGTCTTTATTAAAGTTATGGACTATGTCAACAAGTTGGTCCATAATAGAGTCATTCTCATTGACTTCAATCTGTAGTGCATCTTGGAATATGCCTTTTACATTTTCAAGCACTTTGTTCCTCTTTTTCTCTTCTCGAGCTTCTTTTGGACTGCTCTTTTCTTCCATAGCTCTCCAAGTATATCCATTTTCTCTACGGAAAATTTGGAAAGATCCCAATTTGGAATCACAATGTCTTCTTCAAGATCAATCTCATCAGTATTCACTTCCTTCTCCTTACCTTTGATCTTGAGATTAGGTGAAGGAACAATTTCCTTTCTTTTTCCATCCTCGTCTTTTACCTCAATATTCAATTGAATTAGGTCATTGACCTTTACTGTACCAATTGTTGAATTAAGGCTAACTATAGATATATTTACCTTGTCATTCTATGACTTAGTTAGGCTTAAACTAGTAATAGGTGGAGCCTATTTCTTGGTTCCTATTAGTTCAGATGTGGATTCTCTAACCTTATCCTTGCTTGGAGACAATATGTTCTGTATAGGTGATTGGGGAAAGGATGCCATCACTTCTACTGCAATCTTCTCGACATTAGATTCTTCAATTGTCTGTACCTTGGGTAATTCATCATTGGTCTATTTAGGAGGGTCTATGCTTGGTGATTTTTCCTTATCATCTTCCTTGAATTCAAATATAGTTTTCCATACCGTTGTAGTAGACTTCACAACATCTTCTATTTTCTTGTTCAATATATGAAAAGTCCTGAATCTCAGAGTGTGACTGTTTTCATATTCGGTCATTGCCTCTCTTATCTCTTTGTTGTTCATAGAAGGCATGACTTCCCTCAAGGTGTGTTCCCTTATGTCTTTTTCAGTTTGGACTGCATTGCACCACAGAATAGATACTACTTTGAATAGATCTTCAGTCATATGGCTCTTCAACTCAAAGGGGTCATACTTCCATTTAAACATTTTCTTCACAACTGCTTCCTAAATCTTCTTTTGTTCCTCCTTAGTCCTTGAAGTATAATTCAATGACTTAAGAGAACTCATACCACTACCTCCTTTTAGATCTTCAATCTTATGCTCAAGTGTAGGTGGTGGTTTCTTGAAGAGAATTCTATCAACTTATTCATCATCATCTTTACCCAATACAAGTTTCCTTCTTGATCTCCTTGTGGTGATTAGAGGGGTAGAGGCCTTTGCTTTCTGCTTGGGGGCTATCTTCCTCTTCTTCTGAGAAGGTTCTAATTTTTCCTCTTCCTCTTCTTTCTCAAGTTAAACATCTTTTATCTTAATTGTATCTTCTTTACTTTCAGTGATAGAAGGAGAGTCTAAAGTCTTTCCATACTTATTCTCAAAATTCTCTAACCTCTTCTTTCCTCTTTTCATGATCTTATAAATCTCAATTTCTGAAGATATTCTGCCTTTTGCTTCTTCATAGGTACCAAAGTATGGTTCTTTGGGATTGGTAGGTTCATTCAGAAGAGCTTCAATGATGTCTTTTGTCTCATCTATGTTAACCTCATATGCAAGAGGTTTCACCCATGCAACCCTAGGCTTGACTACCTAAATGTATACCTTATCACAGTAAACTAGGAAACAAATATCATCTTTGTAGTCTTCTACTAGTTGTTTAGGAATCTTGTATCTACTTTGCATTTTCTATCTGAAATTATCAAAATATCCATCCATGATGTTCTCAAAATTATCTCCTAATTTAGCTATGAATTCATTTATCTAATAGATAATAGGTATGTCCTTCTTCCATACTACTGTGCCCTTGGAAGGAAAGAATTTTTGAACATAAAAGAGTATGCATACCAGAAGAGAACCAAATTTACATGGATTTGTCTTGGATGCCTAGATGCTTTTCATATTCTTTCTTAGTTGGATGAGCTCCAACTTGGCTAGTTCAAATACTAGATTTTTCTTTACCACCTTGTATGCTAAGTCCACATCTTCACACAGTACACTATTTAGTCTACTGGAACTATATATCTTGTGAGCTATCACATGAATCCCAAACTTCAATTCCATGTCAGTAACTCCATTTAGTCTCATGCCTCTTCCATCCCACTTGGCAAGAGTTAACTCAGCTAGTTTATCTCTGGTTAGGGTTTTGGTAGCCTTAGATTTGTCAAGTATATGATACCCTATTACTCTATGTATCATTGTCTTTGTGATCTTCACAGGCTGCTCCAACCATAGCTTCATATCATGAACATGGATAAGAATGAATCTAATCTATTTGATTTGGAAATTCTTTGGCATGTGTAGGATGTGGGTTAAACCTTTAACATCAATATGCTTGTGCTCAGGCTTCAGATTCTCGTCTACGCACAATTTCTCATATGCTTGATTAATCTCAATTGTTCCAAGCTCCTGGATATTACAATGATAGAATCTTTGAATGTCATTGACTAGTAATACCTTTGGAGGAATTAGCAAATGAGCTCCCAACGGATCTATTTCCTCTGCTACTCATGGATGAAGCTTAAACTCTGGAGGGTTATAGATAGCATTTCTCACCAACATCTCAGATCCTTTCTTAACTTTGCTGCTCGTTGTAGATGCCATATCGCTTGGAGAATTTGATCAAACTTTGCTTTCAAATACAAGTTCAATCTGAATCACTAAGGGCTCTGAATCGCTTTGCAAACTAAAATCTTTGTAAACAATAACCTTTCCAATTCATCATTTATAAGAGTTTTTACCATTTAGGTATTTCATTAAATTCTCTGTATATAGTAGCTGGCATAGCTCAGGTAGTTATCCCAGGCTTACTTAGAAGCTCGGCAAAAACTAACTTCCCAACTCTTATACAACCTGACTCAACTCGGTTAAGCTAGAGTAGCTTGGGTGGAACTGAGATCCTGACTCAGTTAGCACCATAATATGTCCTAATGCATCAATATGTAGATTTGGACTTGATAGCATATCTGGAACTTATGTATGATGGCTTGAATGTGTAGTTCCAGTCATATCCTTGTATCTCTATTCTGTTATGGTAGATCCACCCAACTCACTATCTTGGGTGCCATTTGATCCTTCATTATTTTGGTCTAAATTATCAGGAGAATTTCTTACCCATTGCTGACTCATCTGATTTTTTATTTCAGAAAATTTTTCTTTTCTTTTCTCAAAACCAGTATCCACTTTTCCTCTATTCATACAATTTTTGTGTAGATGACCGAGTTGTTTACACACATAAAATATTTTAGTAGGATTTCTTTTTTGGAGGTGAGTCTTTGTACAATTTGCACCAATGTGTCCATAATATCCACAATGACAACATCTGTACCATGATGACATGTAACTGATTGAATGTTTGATAATGTTAAGTTGAAGATAATACAAGGCATTAAATCAGTTAATGGTTTGTATTTTCATTGATGTCAACTTGATATCATCTATACGGTCATATACATAATGCCAAAGACTTCAGAGAATCCATGGAACAAAGGTTATGATTTCAGCAATGCATAAAAGTCAAGTATTCACTAAGTGACAAATAACACCGACGGAGTGCACACCATCGGTAAAGGCAAAGAAGAAAAGTCACAGTGATACCCGACAAGAAGAAGACAGTGTTTCCCGAAAAAGCAAAACCACAGGATGCCTGACAAGCTGAAAATAGAGTTTCCCGACGAGTAAAAATCCAATGATGCCCACCGGACGGAGATCCCAAAGCTAACTAGACTCACACCGACGAAACTGTCAGTTGTCACCGAAAACTAACTACAGAGTTGATTGACGGAATAGAGAGTTTAGAAAATGACAAAATATCTAGTTGGAAAGAGCTAAAGATAAACTTAACTGGTTGTTTTCATTGTTTTATTCAACTAGATTTAAGTGATTGATTTAAAGAAGATTTATATAGTTGGAAAGAAGATAACTACGAGACAAATCAGGAGTTATGCTTTAAATCAAATTGGCTGGATTGTTTTTCACACCAAGAATCAAGAATCAAGAAAGAGTGAATATCATGTCTATATAAGAGACAAGCTTAATTCTTTTTCACATTACATGAAAAGGGGATTAAGGGGAGTGAATAGAAACAGGATGTTGAAGAGAAACTGATGAAGAATAACTTCATATAGTCCTGATCAATCAAGATGAAAAAGAGCTAAAGAATTCTGCAGACACTCACAAACAGTGAAGCACAACATCACAGAGTAGAAAGTGTGGAGCACAAAGAATTGAATTGATACATTGATCAGAGAGGTAATGTACTTAAATAGATATGAAAATCTGCAATTCAAAGTTGCATTAGAAATAGGTCATAGTGTTTAACAATTGAAGCATCAAGTCTCTTAATAGAGCAAGACTTAACAGTCTTCTATATATTGAGGTACATCCCAAGGAGTCCCAAAAAGGTTGATTCATGAAAGTAGCATTGGATTTTCCCGATACCTATTGACAGTCTAAGAAGGAGGCTGATTCAAGGATGGTAGCAATAGATTCTCGATACTAAGTAAAAACCTCTATGTATAAAATCCTCTAACAAGGTCGCACTTAATAGTGTGTTTGTAACCTTTGATAGGGTTGGCTCCTAATAGGGCTCACTTTAGAAGAGTAAAAATTTGGGGTACCGATCCTGGTGGTTTTTCCCTTAACAGGGTTTCCACGTTAAAAATTCATGTGTTATGTGTGTATGATTCATTTCTTTATTGTTTTGTATCTAACATAATTAGCACTGGGTTGATCGGTATACTTTGCTTATTTACTGAGTTTCAGTAAATAGTTATACTGCTTATCAGTAATCAAGGAGAATAAGGACAGAAAAGGAAAACCGACAGGCAGTTAATCATTATAAGTATTTCATGACATGCATCTTGTAGGGACTTAATAATCTGAGGCTTATTTGATTGGTGGTTAATGTTTGAAGGATAAAATTTTGAGGCCACTGATTCACCTCCCCCCTCTCAGTTATTACTAATAATTGGTATCAGAGCTTGTGTGCTTAGAAATGAAGGTTTCAATACCTAAGTCAAGATCACAAGATGAATAGATGAGATGTGCCCAAGTTGAACAAAGACAACTTTGCTTCATGGAAAAGTAGGATAACACTCCACTTATCAGGTATTGGTAATGATGTTACTCAATTCCTAGATACTAAATATGTGTTTCCTATAGGAGTATTGACCATAAATCAAATGAGAGAGAAACATGAACACAACTGCATGGTTATAGAGCTTTCTTCCTCACTCTCTGATGCTGAATTTGAAGATGTCAAGGATTGCAAAACTGCAAAGAAGATGTGGGACAAACTAAAGCTTGTACATGGAGGTGATACAAATGTTCTGAGAGCCAAGGCAGAAAGCCTTAGAGGAAAATTTGATGATCTCAGAATGAAAGAAAGAGAAGGAATAGATCAATAGTTGATTGTGCTAGAACACTAATGATAGAGAAAGACATCACCCAAATCTTCTGGAGGGAAGCTTTCAGTACTACTGTCTACACACTTAACATAGTACAATTGAAGAAGGACACAAAGAAGAAACCTTATGAGCTATGGTATGGTAAAACACCCAATGTAAGTTACTTCAAAATATTTGGTAGTAAATGTCATGTCTTAAAGAATGATAGAAATGGAAATCTTGATGCCAAGAGTGATGAAGGTATTTTTCTGGGGTATTCTACCAAGAGCAAAGCCTACAAATGTCTCATCAAGGCTTCTAACAAAATTGTTGAAAGTGAAAATGTAAAGATAGGTGAATTTGTAAAAAAAATGAGATGGAAAGCACAAAAGAACCATAGGACTACAATGAGTTTGTATACTGTGAAGAACCCAACACTCTACTTGAGAAACAATGCTTAATTCTAGAACAACAGAATGTTGCAACCGATGGTCAGACTGTTGTTATCGACGGTCAAGATAACAATTAGAATAATGTGCAATGTGATGAAGAATAGAATGAAGATCAAAATAATGATCAAACTGATACACAAAGAGTTGTACATGTACTTTCAAGATATGTAAGAAGGAACCATCTAGAGATCCAGATCATAGGAGATAAGAAAGATGGTACAAGAACAAGAAGTAAGTCTTTAACCTCAAATAGATTAATTTGTGAGTTTGAGCCAAAATCTGTCAATACTGCACTAGATAATGAGGAATAGATAAGTGCTATGAATGATGAGATTGAGAAGATTGAGAAGAACAATACATGGTCACTTGTGCCAAGACCAGATGACAAGAATGTCATTGGTAGAAAATAGCTATTCAGGAATAAGCAGAACAAGAATGGAGAAGTCACAAGAAACAAAGCAAGACTAGTATGCAAGGGGTACGCACAAGTAGAAGATATAGACTATGGAGAGACCTTTGCACCTATTTCTAGGCTAGAAGGAGTAAGAATACTACTTTCTTATGTTGCATTCAAAGGATTCAAAGTATTTCAAATGGATGTCAAGTCAGCATTCGTAAATGGAATACTTGAAGAAGAGGTATACATTGAGAAACCTAAAGGGTTTGTCGATCCAGACAAGAGAAACATGGTATGTAGACTTCACAAAGCCTTGTATGGATTGAAACAAGCTCCTAGAGCCTGGTATGAATGAATTCATTCCTATCTAATAAGTATTGTATTTGTAAGGACTAGTGAAAAAAATGATCTTTATTTAAAGGAAGATACTGATGCTAACACTTTGATTGCTGAAATATTTATTGATGACATCATATTTGGAGGCAATGATATTCTATGCAAATCATTTGCTAATGAGATAAGAAAAGAGTTTGAGATGTCTATGTTTGGAGGGATCAAGTTCTTTCTTGGTCTATAGATCATTCAACAAAGTGAAGGTATTTTCATTACATAGTCCAAATACATCAAAGAGGTCCTGAAAATATTCAAGATGGAAGATTCCAAACCAGTTGGAACACCAATGGCTACTAGATGTAAGTTAAAAAAGGAGGACAAGACAATAGAGGTAAATCAGACTTTGTACAGATCAATGATTGGAAAACTCATGTATGTTGTACACACTGGACCAAATATTGCACATGTAGTAGGAATTGTTGCTAGATTTTGTGCTAACCCCAGGGAATCACATATGACTGCTATGAAAAGAATTCTAAGATATCTGAAGAACACTAAGGAATTTGGCTTATGGTATAGAAGAGAAGACAAATTTGAACTTAAGGTGTTTACCGACATTGATTGGGCTGGAAATCTTGATGACCGGAAGAGCACAACTAGAGGAGCATTCGTTATGGGTGACAGACTTGTTACATGGATTAGCAAGAAGCAAGGATGCATCTCATAGTCTACTGTAGAACTAGAGTATGTTTCTACTACTACAAATTGCTCAAATATTGCATGGATCAAATAGTTGTTGGAAGGTATGCATATGAAGATCTTAGAACTAATAATTATCTATTGTGATAACACTAGTGCAATAAAAATTTTCAAGAATCTAGTCATGCATGCAAGGACTAATCACATTGCCATCAAGTATCATTATTTAAGAGAAAAAGTTCAAGAAAAAAGGTGATACTTGAGTATGTGCAATCAAAAGAACAATTAGCTGATATCTTCATGAAGCCACTGCCCAAGGATACATTTGAGTACTTGAGAAAGAGACTAGGGGTCAAAACCTTGTCTACCAGTTAGTAATATGACTGAAGGTTGCATCAGCCTACATATTATCAGAATATCATTCATGTTGATGCAAGAAAAGAGATAAAATTAAAAGATACATCTACATATAGATAGGTATATACCAGTACCGAGCACCAGAGCATATTGTTGTATTGCTAATGGATAATTGAAATTTGAGGAATATATTATGGATGGAGAGAAAAGATTGTTTGACATGAATGTCAGATATCTATGAGATATTTGTTTGGCATTGTTGTCAAAGGGAGAGATTATCCATATTATCACATTCTTCACAAAAAGGGAGAGAGATTATTCTTTCAGGAAAAAGAGAGAGATTATCCATTATCAGATTACTCCAACAGGGAGAGATTATATCCAAAGGGAGAGAAAGTTGTATAAAATATTACACAAAGGGAGAGTTGCTGAAAAGAGAAAAAGACATCACAATTGAGAGAATAGTCAAAGGAGAGAAATTGACACAAGAAGAGGACTCAACACATCAGAAGACAAAGAGCTGCAAGAATCAAATCTAAGCTAAAACCAAGCTTACCAGAGTTCAAACATTTATCGGTTACTAGAACAAAAAGATTGGTAGTTTGATGAGTCTCAACTATTGTATTTCATATTGTATTAGAAATAGTATAGTGTGATAATATAGTATGTTTCCATCAATGCCAAAGGGAGAGATTGATGACATGTAACTGATTGAATGTTTGATAATGTTAAGTTGAAGATAATACAAGGCATTAAACCAGTTAATGGTTTGTATTGTCATTAATGTCAACTTGATATCATCTGTACGATCATATACATAATGCCAAAGACTTCAGAGAATCAATGGAACAAAGGTTATGCTTTCAGCAATGCATAAAAGTCAAGTATTCACTAAGTGATAAATAACACCGACGGAGTGCACACCATCGATAAAGGAAAAGAAGAAAAGTCACAGTGATACCCGATGAGTAGAAGACAGTGTTGCATGATGAAACAAAACCACAGGATGCCCGACAAGCTAAAAAGAAAGTTGCCCGACGAGTAAAAATCTAATGATGCCCAACGGATGGAGTTCTCGAAGCTAACTGGAATCACGCCGATGAAACTATCAGTTGTCACTGACAACTAACTATAGAGGTGACCGACGGAATAGAGAATTCAGAAAATGACAAAATATCTAGCTGGCAAGAGCTAAAGATAGACTTAACTGGTTGTTTTCTTTATTTTATTTGAATAGAGTTAAGTGATTAATTTAAAGAAGATTTGTACAGTTGGAAAGAAGATAACTACAAGATAAATTAGGAGTTATGCTTTAAATCAAATTGGTTGCATTGTTTTTCACGCCAAGAATCAAGAATCAAGAAATAGTGAATATCATGTCTATATAAGAGACAAGCTTAATTCTTTTTCACATTACATGAAAAGGGGATTAAGGGGAGTGAATAGAAAGAGGATGCTGAAGAGAAATTGATGAAGAATAACTTTATACAGTCTTGATCAATCAAGCTAAAGGAAAGCTAAAGAATTCTGCAGACATCGATGAACAGTGAAGCATAGCATCACAGAGTAGAAAGTGTAAAGCACAAAGAATTGAATTGATACATTGATCAGAGAGGTAATGTACTTAAATATATCTAAAAATATACAATTCAAAGTTGCATTAAAAATAGGTCATAATGTTTTAGTTTAACCATTGAAGCATCAAGTTGCTTAACAGAGCAGGACTTAGCAGTCTTCTATATATTGAGGTACATCCCAAGGAGTGCCAAAAAGGTTGATTCATGAAAGTAGCATTGGATTTTCCCGTTACCTATTGACAGTCTAAGAAGGAGGCTGATTCAAGGATGGTAGCAATAGATGCCCAACACTAAGTGACAACCTCTATGTATAAAATCCTCTAACAAGGTCACACTTAATAGTGTGTTTGTAACCTTTAACAGGGTTGACTCCTAACAGGGCTCACTTCAGAAGAGTGAAAATTTGGGGTACCGGTCCTAGTGGTTTTTCCCTAACGGGGTTTCCACGTTAAAAATTCATGTATTAAGTGAGTATGATTCATTTCTTTATTGTTTTGTATTTGACATAATTAGCACCGGGTTGATCGGTATACTCTGCTTATTTACTGAGTTTCAGTAAATAGTTATACTGCTTATCAGTAATCAAGGAGAATAAGGAAAAACAAGGAAAATCGATAGATAGTTAATCATTATAAGTTCTTCATGGCATGCATCTTATAGGGACTTAATAATCTGAGGTTTATTTGATTGGTTGTTAATGTTTGAAGGATAAAATTTTAAGGCCACTGATTCACCCCCCCTCTTAGTTATTAATAACATACCATGTGTTGTAATCTCAACCAAAAATTGCTTTGGCCAATTGTTCAGCAGGGTTCCATTTCTTAGTTCTGCACTCGGAAGATCTATGACCTTGTTTGTTACACTTGAAAATTTTTCCTTCAAACTTAAGTTTCTTAGTGCATTCACTTGCTCTATGTCCATGTTTTTTGCAACTATAGTATTTACCATTAAACTTTGATTTTCCATTGCTCCAACATTTATTTAATGTATGCCCTAACTTACCACTGTGGTTACAAGAAGGTTTCATGTATTTTGAGCTCCTTTCTTTCAGGATTCACCTTGTTCAGTATAGCCTAGTCCAGTCTGTCTGATTTCTGTTGACTTATCTATACTACCTTGTGAATTCATCATACTTTCATTGGTTTTCCTTTCAGTGTTGAGATCATTCTACAGTCTTTCATTTTATGTCCTTAGGTTGATAACTTCTTGATTTTCATTATTGAGTTGATTTGCCAAATTTGCTTGCTGGAGTGACAAATGATGGATTTCATTTTCTTTTTCTTCTAATCTTGTACTCAGCAATCTCTTATCTTCTTGTGCCAAATTTATGTCATCTTCTGCTTGATTCTTTTTCTCTATGACTTCACATAATCTGACTGAATGAATTTCTTGTTCTCTTTCAAATTTCTAACTTCTTCATGTAAATTGAGATTCTTTGCAAGTAAGTCTTCAATGGCTACATCAGCTTCTTCAGAACTTATGTCTTTGCAAAATTCTTCAATTATTTCTTCTATGTAATTCCTGTCATTCACTTGTACTGCTAAATATTTTCTTCTTTTCAGGGAAAGAGAGAGCTGCTCTTTGAGTTTCTTGATCTGATCCATGGCCATTTGTAGATCTATCTTTTCATTTTCAATGGCTTTCTCTAGTCTGTATATTTCCATTGCCTCTGATATTTTCTCAAGATGTTAAAATTATATTAAGAGAACCTTTAGTTCTGACACTAATTGTTGGAAATATATTACATCAAAGGTGACTAAGAGGGGGTGAAGTAGGAACTAATAAAAATTATTCAAATTTAACCTCAATTAGATTATCTAATTTGATTGCATGCATAGAAAATAAATAATCATTTAGAACACATGACACAGTATTTGGTTACTCAGAAACCTTTCAAATAGAAAGTAAAACTGGGGTGGGGATGGTACCCACAAGATTTAGTACTGCAGTATAAATTTGGCGTGTTAGAGCTTACAAATGACCACTTCTAATGGCCTACCCTGTTAGGATCAATAAGGAATGTTAAGTCCACCTTGTGAAAGGAGTTTGTACAATACAATAAAGTATGCAACTCTATTAGGAGATTTGTAAAGGACTATTAAATCCACCTTGTTTAGAGGATTTTTCTGATGCACCTGTTAGGATGAACCAGTCAATGATCTTATTTTGCAACTCTGATTTTATGAATAAGATCCTTTGATTTATAACTAATCACCTAATAGTGATGGATGAGTCTCTACTATACTTTTATACTTCTACAATTTTCTAATCAATTTACCTCTTCATATTTGCATGTTTACTTGTTCACACACATAGTTTGGATAAATAAAGTATGTTACATATATATCTTATCCAAAACAAATAAATTCATAAGTTAGCTTCCATTACATACAATGATATTAAACAATATAAGCTAAGTCATCCTTATACTATTACTCGGGTCCATAAGTCCACTCAGGTGACACATTGTTGTAGAAACTGATGAAATATCAGATTCAACTCCAAGATCCAGCTGCATGCAATAAACCTGTCACAAGTATGAAACAGAAAAATGAAAAAAGTGAAACCCAGAAGTTTACTCAAAATGTGAGAGCAAAAATATCAACTGATTTAATGAATAACAATTACAAAGTTCAACCTTAAAAAGGTGAACGAAACCCTAAAAGAGAAAAACTAGGTTGCGCATTATTAATTAAGAATTAATTAATAACGCACCTAAGAGAAGCTTAAGCTAATAGAGTAATAATACTCTAACACCCCCCCTTAAGCTGAACGTAGGGAGAAAGCTGACCTA
>MU224367.1:620103-639220 GCA_018584345.1 Thuja plicata
GGTGTAGTCAGACCATCCAGGTGGAACAATAACCCATCTGAAACATTCATGGAAATGAGGCCCATTGCCTCATCCATCCTATTTCTGTGCATAAGTGCCTCATAAGGCCTCTGAAGAACTGGCTGAATCACATCCATGCAGGACCATAAACCTCGTGACATGAGGAGTCTGGTCATGTGTGGCTTCCATGTGTGGTAGTTGTGAAATGTCAGTCAGGCCACAGAAGGGTCCGACATTGAAAGAAGAATAAGACAGAAGTAGAAGGGTCTTTCTGAATGAAATGACAGAAAGTAAAATACACCCCCCACAATGTATAATCCTATCCCCTGTGCACCTCAAATAAACAACTACAGAATGCACAAAAAAATGAGAGAAAAACCTGAGTTCCAGAAGCCGAATAGGAGCGCAAATGAAGGCACTACTTTGACTGAAAAAATGGGCAACCAAATGGTAAAATCAAGAAATAAGACCTATACCACTACATCCATCTCGGAAACACCTTTCCGGCGATATTTCATTTTTCAAAAAACGATACCGTATGCTCAAGTTACGGTCAAAAAACCAACTGCCCCTCCAAAATACAACTCTCTAGAAAAACACAGAGACTGTGTTAAATTTGACGTCCAAATGACCATCACAGACCTCTGTGAAGTTAAAATTGATGGCCGTCGCAACCTGTCAGAAAAAAAATTCTGACCGCCGGAAAATTGATTTTTCGCCGGAAAAATTTGAAATCACGCCGGAAAAATTTGGCGGGCAGCTAACGTCAGCCCTGACCGCCGGTGGGTGGCTGGCCGGTGGCGGCTGCTCCCGGGCGGCGGTAGAGAATCGGGCGGCGCCGCTGGGGTTCGGGCTAGCTCCGCCGGTTGCTGCGGCCGGTGAGCTGTGCTTGGGCCGGGCGCAGGCCGGTGGAGGCGGCGGCAGGGTGGCGCTGGGGTGGCGCGGTGGCGGCGCGCCCTGGTATGCCAAAAAATGGTGTTTTTAAATATTTTTTTTCCATTTTCTGCCTCAAAACTCGTGCCGTACGGCCGTAGAAGGGCAGAAATTTTTCCCAGATGCTCCGGAGGCCAAATAGGTCGAGTTTTATATGATTTTGACTCTCCCGGGCCTTCTGAACGCAATGGCAGAGTCCGTTTCTACTCAATCTGCTCCAGAAGATCGAGCCTCCTCCAAAGTGACAAAAAGAACTCTAGAGAACCCCAGAAAGAGAGGGCTTGATCCACAACTCCAACCAAACTTGAACAAGCTGCAACAGCAAGGCTCTGATACCATGTAGAAACTGATGAAATATCAGATTCAACTCCAAGATCCAGCTGCATGCAATAAACCTGTCACAAGAATGAAATAGCAAAATGGAAAAAGAGAAACCCAGAAGTTTACTCAAAATGTGAGAGAAAAAATATCAACTGAGTTAATGAATAACAATTACAAAGTTCAACCTTAAAAAGGTGAACGAAACCCTAAAATGGAAAAACTAGGTTGCGCATTATTAATTAAGAATTAATTAATAACGCACCTAAGAGAAGCTTAAGCTAATAGAGTAATAATACTCTAACAATTGTCACTCGGGCAATATTCTGTTACTCAGGCAACATAGTAAACTCTGGTACTCAGGCTTCACTATGTACTTGGGTGATATTGACCACTCAAGTAATACTTATTTCCACTGATTTCTCGGTTGACACTGCCACTGCTTGGCTTACACTGCTGGCTCAGTCAACATTGTAATAACTAAGTGTTTTGGCACTAATTGAAAACATGTCTTTCCATAAGGTCTACAATCTCCCCCTTTGGCATTAGTGACCATAAACACTTATCATGACTAAAACTGCTCAAACTTCCTAGTCAAAACTCCCCCTTACCATGTGCATGGTTATTTGCTCAAGTTTTGACAACTTCTCTACTGCTCGGGTACAACTGACTTTATTTTTTATTTTTCAAAATGTTTATATATATATATATATATCTTTTGTACATGTATTTCCTTATATATATCTTTCCTATATACATTTTCCCCTTTTTTTTGACACAAATACCAAGTATATCTACAAGGTAATTCCAAAGTAGGATAGGAAATCACTATGTACCTTCAAAATTTGAGACAAGGTATTGTCCCAATTGTCTTGTAGTACCTTCGAGATGTGCAATTCTATCTGTAACTCTACTGACAACTCTATCATAAGTTATGCAACTAAAAAATTATTGTCATGAATGAGAGTCTTTGCATGAGCTATATGCTTATGCATTACATTCATATGTGGAATAAGTTGGCTTTGGATAGCTATGAGAGATTCTCTTGTCCTTGCTTCTTCTCCTCTAAGTAACTCAACCTGTAGTTCAGTCAAATATTTGATCTTTAAAAAGTGTGTTGAGCTTGTACTCAGCTCAAGTGCCAACTAGTTTGCAATTTCCTTCAAATCTGCATCAATCTTTATCAGCTTATTCTTTATTTCCATATTAAAGTTGGAAGTATCACTCAACTTCACAAATAATGCCACTACATTTTTCACAGTGGCTTGTAGAGAGCTAATGATGTTTGTTTGCTGAACTTGGTCAATTGTGATCTTTCTTGCAACATACTCTAGAAATTTGTTTTCAAACTTTATTTCTTCTTTCTCAACTAGTTTCTCTTGACCTTTTAAGTCTTTATTAAACTTATGTACTATGTCAACAAGTTGGTCCATAATAGAGTCATTCTCATTGACTTCAATATGTAGTGCATCTTGGAATATGCCTTTTATATCTTCAATCACTTTGTTAAGATATATGTTGTTACTCGGGCAACATAGTAAACTCTAGCACTCGGGCTTCATTGTGTACTCGGGTGATATTGACCACTCGGGTAATACTGATTTCCACTGATTGCTTAGTTGACACTGCCACTGCTTGGGTTATACTGTAACTGCTTGGGTTACACTGCTGGCTCTGTCAACACTATGATGAATAAGTGTTTTGGAACTAATTGACAACATGTCTTTCCATAAGGTCTACAAATCTATCATTTGACATCAACACTAAGGGACATCAACTTCTTTGCACCACATCAAATTGATCTCTTGATCACTACAATGGTCTCATTAAGTAATCAAGAATATCCAACAAATTCAATCACTTTTTGTTCAAATCAAGTTCGTAATTGATTTATAATTGAGATTAGTTGCATCGCTTCATATCCAACTATTTGATCACTAGTCAACAAGAAGATGTTCTATGAATCAACATGTTGATCGCATGTCAATTAAAGAGGGGAAAATGTAATCAAATAAAAATGGTCTGATAAACTCAGAAGCCCTAATATGAAATCAAGTCCCCCAGGTCCTAATCAAGACTATCAATTCAAAGGTAATCTCAATTATATAATTAAACTAGATCGGTTTAAATATAGAATTCATCAAAATAAAAAATCCAAGATCACTTACCAAGAGGCATTCATCAAAAAGCATTAATTCTTCAATTAACCTTTGGGGAATTAAATCAAATCAAAGTTTTAAATACATGGCTAAGGAAATTAATTAAAAGGAATTAATTAATTCAAGTTATTAATATTCCTTCAACATGCCTCAAAAGTTAAACCTCTAACCAATAAGAGGTGATCACATGGATCAAACAAGCTTGCATCTCAGCCATCCCTCATGGTTGCATCTCAACCATCGAATTCAAATTTGATTTGGAGCCTTTACCCTCTAAGAAAAATCTATAAAATGAAGCCTTTCTAAGCTCATTTCATATAGGAGGATAGATAATTTAACCATAGAAATAATGTCAATTTCATTCTAGATAATCTAGTTCATCTTTTAGCATGCTAATCTAGTTCAATTTTCATCTATTTGATCCAAATAATGCATAATTGAAAATGTTCTTGAGCATTTTAGCCATTTTATCTTGAATCTTCCATTTCATGATTGTCAATTGTATGATCTAATGTGCTTTATTTGAGAGAAAAATTCAAATTAGATTACAATCTCCATGTCTAGAAAGAAATAATTTGATTTCATGTGGTTTTATTTTGATTTCATTGAAATAATTTTCCTAACCAATGATATAATGAGTTATTGAGTGTTTGTGTGCAACATTCTTGCATTTACAGATTTACATATCATGGTAGCCTTTGAACTCCTTACGAAAAAGGTATCCCAATACCCGGTCCTAAAGTTCCTTGATTTTAACAAAGTTTTCCAAATTGATTGTGATGCTAGTCTAGTTGCCATAGGAGGTTTCTTAAGTCAATAAGGTTGAGCCATTGCATTATTTAGTGAAAAGTTAAATGAATCCAAAAAGAAATATTCATCATATGATCTAGAAATGTATGCATTGGTTCAATCACTCAAGAAATGGAGACACTATTTTTTACCCAAAGAATTAATTGTCTATATAGATAACTAGGGCCTAAGCTTCATTAATAGCAAAGACAAGTTAAAACGTAGGCACATGAAGTGGGTTGAAAATTTACAAGCCTACACCTTTTCTATCAAGAACAAAAAGGGAGTTGCAAACAAAGTTGTTGATGCACAAAGTAGGAGAGTGCTTACTATCTCTTAAATTCAAATGAAGAGTATTGGAATTGATGCTTTGAAGGACATGTATGTAGCAGATGTAGAATTTGGGCAAGTATTTAAGGTATGTCTTGCGTTGAATGAAAGATACCATCATGAATTTTTTGATTATTTGATACAAGAAGGACTTCTCTTTAAAGGAGGACAATTATGCATCCCTAAGTGTTCAATAGGAACAAATAGCATTCAAGAAAAACACAGTGGTGCTATGTCTGGTCATTTTGTCTTAGATAAGACATTGGAGCCAGTGAGAAGGCACTACTTTTGGCCAAAGTTACAAATTGATGTTAGGTGGTTTATAGAGACATGTTCCATTTGTCAAAAATCCAAAGGGAGAAGTATAAATGCATGTTTATATCAACCTTTACCCATTCCATCAAGACCATGGGAGAATGTAAGTATGGATTTTTTGATGGGATTGTGATGCAGTGGAAAGGGTGGTAGACTCAAAGACAATAATGGATAGTACAAATGCAAGAATCTCTATGGTTTTCCCAAGCCCTTGAAGGCTTCAATTGGTCTAAAACTGACCAAGACTCCTCCCAATGGTAAATGATGGAAGATATGGTATATTTGGGATGTATTAGGGTGGAATCAAGTAGTTTCAAGGTTTCAAGGCCAATCCAACTCTCCTAGCCCTTAATTCTTCACCAAACTACCACTAGGCTTAATAACCTTCCTTGTAGCCCTTTAGCAAGAGTAATTGACCCTTAAATTTAGATTTTCCCAAAGGACTGACCAAAATTTTTGTATTTTCAGATACCCTCTATCCCCTTCTAAAACATAACAAATGGAAATTATAGACTCCTTTGGACCATATGTGGCTGTCCTCACACTATGGCTCCAAAAATGCATAAAAACCTCCAATTTACAAAGCAACTATATGCTTCAGACCTTCCCAAGATGCCAAATCCTAGAAATTGTTTATTTATGTCATAAAATGACCAAATACAAAAGGAATTAGACTCAGATCTTCATTAACATCAAAACCCCCAAATTCACTCTCACAAACCCCTTAATTCTAGGGCCAATCCAATGTCTTGTCTCCAGTCACCATAGGACCACAATGGTTGTTAATTCAACAATAATTAACCATTATAAGACACCCCAAAACATAATATTCACCCCTTGTGTGGCTAGATCACCCGCTTCTATACCCTAGCCTCTAAATGCAATACATTTTTCTACTGTTCCTGACTGTGATCACTTCCACCTTCTTGTTTTCTGCATATGCCCTGTTAGGAACCTATGGTACATTGTTAAAGAAGCACCATTCCATGGATTCTAGGCCTTTGAGTCCATGTAATGTTTAGTATTTAAGAAACTAACTCAACACAAGGAAAGAAACTATAAAATACAATGATATCTCACTATTTTTAAAGGACAGTCATGAAAGATTGCAATTAGAACATTCAAAACTCCACAAAAATACCTTAAAATGTGCAATGGATCCTTCTTGGATATCTACAACAAAACTCACATGCATTTTCACATCCAAAAAAACCAAAATGAAAGAACTACATTCTTTATTGGATTGTTCCCTTGCTGTCAGTACAGTCCAGATCTCTTCTAAAGACATTATATTTTGGCATTAGTATATGCAATAAAAAACATGATAAACACCATCAGTTTATAATACACCGACCAATAGGGCACACCACTACCCAACACCAAGGTTACCAATATTTCTAAGTACAAAGCAACCCGATTCAAAACTATTCAGTGTTACCCAATGACAGAAAAGACAAAGAAACCTGATGAGTAACCAACAATGTAACCCGACGAAACAATCAAGAGTGGAACTTGAAAGATCAAGGGAACTTGACAATTAGTTCAAAGAAGGAACACTAATAGAATTTTAGTTCACACTGACAATCAGATACCGAGAGTCAGTTACATCCGACAAAAAGTGGACCTGACTTCCATGTCAGATAAATCACTGATGTTTTATATTTAGCTTCTTGTTTTGTTTTAAATCCATTATGTGAGGGAAAAGTAATGTAATTATTATTGTTTTTATCAGTTTAACTAATTTTTAACATGCAAACTAAAGGATCAAGGTCAAGTTGTATACCTTGAATCTAGCATTAACATTGTAATGCATGATTCTAAAATAGGTCAAATAACTTGTATAAATAGATGCTCAATCAATTATGAACATGTTGTTCGATGATGATTGTAGCCACTGAGAGCATCTAAGGATCAGAGAAGAGAATTCATGCAAAAGCAAAGACAAAGATCAATTCAGTTTTCAAGAACAAGAACCAAGGCTACCAACAAACATGAAAAGGTATTAATGAATCACTATAGGTGATATTCATATATTGTACGCTTTAATGGATCTATGATTAGAAATTATATATTGCATACCTTCAGGTCATACATATTGTACACATTCTAACAAGTGGAGTACACTTAAGAAATCCTTTCAAGGAAGGTGGTTTTAGCACTGTATATTGAAATTTTTTCAAATTTCAAACATTGGCCTTGTTCCCGCGTGCTCTTGTTCAAAATCTATGTCTTTTTATGTGAAAAGGGTTCACAATTGGTTAAGCTTTCAGTTTGTCTTGTTTTAAGCTTAATCACACAGTTGCACTATTCATTTTGAGTGGCCTCTTGAGTCTGTGAGTGAGCGAGTCATTATTTGGTTTGTCATTAAGCAATCGCGGCCGTGTTGGAATTAGGTAAGTTTACTGTGTGAGTTAGCGACATGGTAGTCAAAAGGTTCATCACACAATCACGGTATGTATAAGAAGTAAAGCCTTTTATCAAAAAATGTGCAATGTTGTGATGTTTGTTGTTTATCACTCAATCACAGAGGTCTTAAGTTGTCATTTTTGGGCTTAGTGAGTAAGCGAGCGGTTAGTTTTAGCACATTGCGCAGTCGCGGTTGTTTTATGTCATGAGATTTTAGGTCCGTGAATGAGTGAGAATTATGAAGTCAAGTAGGTCATTCACTCACTAAAGGTTTTGGTTCATGTATTTTTCTGTGTGAGTGCACGAGGAAGTCAAGTTTTAAAATATCACTCGCTCACTGAGTTTTTGACTAATATGTTTTTTTCTGTGTGAGTAGGTGATGTAGTATTTTTAATGATTAAGTGATTCTTGTCGCTCAGTCACACTGGAAGCTTTCAAGGTCCTGAGGTGAGTGAGTGCATGACTAAAAGATTAGTTTTTTTATCATTCACACACCAGTGATTTGCAATATAAATTTTGGAGCTCGTGAGTGCACGATGACGGAAAAGGCCAAGTTATCGCTCAGTCGCTAATGATCAAAGTCAAGTCAAAATGGGTCAGCGAGTATGCAATTGATGAACTATGAAGGATTGTTGAACATACTCGCTCACTCATGAAAGGTTTGCTCATAAATAACTTCAATGCTTGAGTACGTGACTGTGGATATTATAGATCATCACTCACTCATTGATAGTATTGGCCTGATGTATTTTGCAGTGCGAGTAAGAAATGGGTTAAAAGATGTTGTAACAAATGTATCATCGCTCACTCGCAAAGATAAAAGATTAGATCAAAAAGGCACAGTGAGTGTGTGAAAGGAATTGATTCATGATTGGTTCTAATCATCACTCACTCGCTCATATTCAAACATGATGAGCTAGAGGTTAGCGAGTGCGCGACCAAGGAAAACTTGAGAAATGGATTTGTACTCGCTCACTCGCGTAGATTTGAAGAAAGTGAAATTTTAAGCAGCAAGTCCATTACTAATAAAAGGAAGTGTGCTACCGCTCACTCACGCAGGTGTAAATGTAACTAATAAAGGGATAGGGAGTGTGTGACTAATAAATGATCAAGTTGCTATTTAGGTCATCGCTCAGTCGCAAAAGATATAAGTCCAGACAAAGAGAGACCGTGAGTGCGTGAATGGTTGTAAGAAAAAGTCTTATCACTCACTCACAAAGACATTTTTGAATAAAAGTATCGTACAATGAGTGAGTGAAAATTTGACAAGTGGCCCATACCCGGATTCTGAAATACAAAAAGGTAGAAAGTGCATACTCTATTCCAGCAAGGATGAAGGAGTGTGAATTAATGGCAGCATTAGTTTTAGAAAGTTAACTATATGACACTGCAAGTTTGAGAATTTACATTCAGGTGGACAAGACGCCAATTTGATGGCTATAAATATGAATTATTGAGCTTGTTTTTTGTACAACTCTCATTTATACCTTTGAGAATTTCTATGAAAGAAACAAAGCTCATTTCTTGAGGTTTCATTCTAAGAGAGAAGATGAGTCAAGCTACTACCTGTGCAGCCTCACAGAGGTCTGAGAAGAAGAAAGTTGCAGGGAAGAAATATGTGGAATAATTTGCTGAGTTATTGCCTGGAACGTCAAATGCAAATAATGCCAATTGGGATGAATGGAGGGATAGATGGTGCCAATGTAGAAATTCTATTACTCCCAATTTCTTTGGTAATACTCTTTTCCATTATTTCTAGAATAATAGGGTTAAAGCAGTTCCTATTAGCAATCCTTGGGAATTGAATATGGAAAAATTAATTGTGCCTGATGTCTATATTGATATAGGCCTTATAAAAGGATTAGCTAAGAATTATTTCCCAATAGCTAGGGTAATTAGAAAGAAGAAAAAATAAGCCCTAGTGTATGTAAATAGAAGATCGGTAGTAGAGGTCTTTGGAATCACTGGTGCATTATGCACGGAAATTGAATTTGAAAAGATACAAGTAGATTTCAAAAAGAGGGAGAAGTTGATAAGGAAGTATAAGATGCCCAGATTCATGCACAGGGTAGATAGAAACCTGGTGATAATCCCAGATAATGTTCAACCACCTTTCAACCTGTCCCTTTTCCATGATTATGTGAAATGCACAGTGTATGTCCCAAGCAGAGTTTTAGCTTTTGATGGAGATTCTACTGTTGCTCTAGACATGCTTATGATGGCCATAAATATCCAATGCCCAAAGGTCAATTCAGATTATGATTATGTGGGGTACTTAGTTGAAGCTATACATGCTACATTGGTAGATATACAGTCAAATGTTCCTGTGCCAACTTTTAAACATTACTCACATCTGATGTTTATGGTTTTGTATTAATACAAGGCATCCATGGATAAAGAGCTGGAATTATTTGACTTAGAATATGGTGCCAGCATGCCAATCCAAAGGTGGACCCAGGTATGGGACGATGCTTCTGTAAACTCATCTTTTGTATGTTTTTGTAATTGGATTGTGGATCCAATTTTTGATTTATTGGGAGTAGAAAGGGAGAGGTTACCAATTGAGGTTAGAAGGATTTAAAGACCTTGGAATTTTGTTCAAAATTGGCCAATTACTCACAATTGGGTTGAATTTTTCTTCTTTGACCAATTCACTATTATGAGGGTATATGGTTGTTCACAACCACCTCGTGTTCTCCCCAAATTTGTTCCTCTTAGGGTTGCATTTTTAGAATTCATTCGGGAAATCACCTTGGTGGATAAATAATTCATAGGACATAGGAGGGGTACTTTTATCCCTAGGTTATGGGTGGGGTTTGATTTCTCTATTGGGAAGAGAGTTTTTGATTCAGTCAATGATTTCTTAAAGCAATATAGGATGTCCACAATAGTTGTGAGATTTTGTGACCCAGGACAGTTCATAAAGATAGCTTTGAAAACTATGGTTTCTTGGGTACCAATCAGAGATCATGAGCCATTAGATGATGAAGATTTTGTGAGGAACAGGTTGGATAGAGTTGAGGTCCAAGAGAGAAGAATAAATGGAAGGATCTTCTAAGGGCTGAAAAGGAGTGGAAGAAATATGACAAGACATTTTCTGGTTTCTTCCCTGATAGTCCATACTTGCAAAGAACAGAAGAAATGTCATATGACACCTTAATGGCACAAATACCACAATTTAGTCTTGAGGATGCAAATCCCATGGATCCCCTATTGTTGTTGCACTACATGATCAGGAACATTTGGAACAACAAGAAGAACAACATCAAGAAGAAGAAGAGGCAGGTGAAAAAGCTACTTCTACCAGAGAAACACCTAAGAATAAAAGGAAAATAGAGCACAAGATGGTGCAAGATAGAAAAAGCTTGGCTAAAGCTGTGATAACAAAGCATGGAAAATAATTTAGGAAATTGAAAAGGCAATGATATAAAGAGCCTCAAGATGAACGCCATTGAGATAATCAGATGATCCTATTTGCAGAATTTGATGAGAGAGTAATGATGGCAAATGAATTCATCAAGGATGATGAATTCATAAAATCTGAAGAATTCAAAAATTTCTTGATCAAGTTAAAATAAAAGGATTTGAAGCAAATCTTGATCATAGGTGAAGGACAAGAGGAAAAGAATGAGGAGATTGTAAAGAAACTCTAGGATTATGATCCTGAGAGTGAATTGATTGTTGTGGAGTAGGCCAGATTATTGGTACAAAATAGTGGGGTATTGTTAATGCCTGATTGGGACTTGTAGTCCACTTTCATCATAGATCAAATTAGAAGGCAAGAAGATCCTTTGTTGAAAAAAGAATTTGAGGTAGATGATGTATTGAAAGGATCAGGATTTGATCCTAAATCTAAGACCTTAGCCATTTGGTTCCTACCCCCTACTACACAGAAGCCTATGGTCATGACTATTAGAGAAGAAAAAAGAGCTGATAGAATGATTTTGAATGTATATACAAGTGAAACAGATATTTCCCAACTCATGACTCAGGTATCTTTAATGAATTTTGTAAAAACAGAGGATTTTTCAAAGAGGTATGAAACAAATTTTGGTCAAATGATGGCTCTGGCCAAGAAACATGAAGAAGTTGTCATTCATAACCACACCCTGGAGGAGAAAATAGAAAAATTGAAGGAAGAACTGGAAGAAAGAAAGAAAAACACAGCCCCCCAGGAAGTATCAAAAGATGAAACAGATGCTAGAATAGAAACAAAGGAGGACTCGACACTGGCAGAAGGCCAATCTAAGGAGATATCACAGGGACAAAATATTAATGTTATATCTATTGTATTTCCTATACTACAACATCATATTGATGTTCTGAAGCAAAAGAATGAAATAATGTATACATTATATGGCTCACTACAGGAAGCCTCAAAGACAGTTGCTGAAGTCATGACATTTCTGGAGCCTACATTCAAAATTTTGTCAGGAAGAGATAGGCTAATGGATAAATTGAAGACAACAATGTTATACAGTGATGATTTTCCTGACAAAATCATAGACACTATTGAGATGATTAGTGAAGTAAATGATACTTATGCTTTCTTCAATGGAAAAGCTGAACTAAAAGATAACAAATTGCAATTATTTGGTCATCGGTGCCATCCATTAGTTCCAAACATTTATGATGAATCAGGTGTGTTAAAATCACAATCAGATTGGAAAGCTAAATTTAATGGAATATGCAAGAATGAGGAAATGAAACAATGCTTGGAAAAGGATACTAAAGAAGAATATTGTAATGAATTAATTGATAACCTTTTTAAGGTTGAAATAGATATGAAAATTTTTGTTTCAGAGGCCAAAACAACCATGGATGCCAGGTGGATAGAAGTTGTTACTAAGCTGGAGCAGGAGAAAAGTTTTGATTGGCCCACCGCCAAGGAGATGAACAGGTGGGAAGCAAAGCTGAAAGGATAAGGGAGATATTTTCAAGTGTAACAACAATTTTTGTTCAGACTTAGCATACATTGTGCCACCTGTGTTCTATTTTATTTTGGTTTTTATGTCAGTTGTAAAAGTTGTTACAAAGATTTTGTAAATCTTTCCCATGTAGTATGTAGCTTGTTGCGTCCTTAGTTATGAAAGGATTCCAAGACTATTGGGAAAAGGTTAGCCATTTTTCATTTGGGAGTACAAGTTTGAATTGTATAAACTCTGGTTTAAGACCAATATATTTTGAGTAGGGTTTTTAAAGCTCATTGTTGAATGTAATAGCATTTTTCTATTATGAATACAAATGAAATCTATTGATAGTTTCTGAATCATATGATGAGTACTTGTCTTTATTATTATGTTCTGAATTTTATTTAAATTGAATACTTAAGGAATGTTCAATTTACGTATCTGTTAGGAAGATTTTGGAATTATCTTAGGGTTCTTTCAAGGAAAGATCAAAATCACCTTAGGGTTATTTCAATAAGGTTCAAAGTATCTAATTAATTTTATGAATTAGTTTATCATATGTGTGTAGGTTGATATGAAAGATGTATCTATTTCCATTTCAGATCTGTAGTTGTTTTAAGTTCATATTCATAGAAATTGGTTATGAACATTCATAGTAACTCCATACCCTAGGATAAAGCACTGGTCTATTTTCCATTGGAATAGGTGACTATCATATTGAAATTGATCTTTGTCATTATGTTAAAATCTGTCAAATAAATGTTGCAGAGATTGATCTCTGTAATTCCATTTATATCTGCTAGAATTATTTTGTGATTTGATTTTTCTAAGTCAGAAGGGTATTCCCACCTGATTTTATGGAGCTCAAAGTATAGGGGGTTTAGAAACCCTATTTTTGTCATTCTGTATCTTTCTTAATCAGTGTTTGGGATAAATAGAGAAAGCTCATTTAGAGTATTTCATATGTCGTCAAGAAAAAGAACTAACATTAAATGATGACTCTACTGGAGATTTGAAAGGAATGTGTGTAAAGGTTAGTTTGAGACTCCTGTTTCATATATATCAATTCCTTGAAATCCAATTTTTGAAATCACAAGTTATGTGTTGTACCTCATTGTGTCATATCCTCTAATATCATTGTTAAAGTGAAATTTCATTATTTTATTCCCAAATTATTTTGGGTGGCAACTCTGAGTAATTGGTTATAGTGTTTCTAAGGGGAACATTAGTAGATCAAGTGTGTGAAATTCCATTTTAGATAGGATGAGGAATGCAAAGACAAACACAAAGAATCACTCTCAAGCAACATCAGAGAGTGATGTTTCTAAAAATTATAGAAAAAAACCATTCTAGGAGGGGAGAATCTTATAAAAACACTTCTTGGAAGCCTAGATCTATAGGTCCAAGTCAACCCTTAGGTACCATTCCTAAGAAAGAAATTACTGAACCTTTGAATCCTGAGTCTGACATTATGGGTTATTTTGATGATATATTTACCCCTATACCAAAGAATGTATTTCAAGAAAAGGGGGAAACATCCTCCTATTACAAGGGTAATTTATTTACAAGTTCATCAGGTATCCCTTATGAACGGGTGGAAGACCAAAAGGGAGATAATCTGATGAATATATATGATTCTTCCAGTTCTGATATTGAAGAATTCCTCAGAGATAATAACCTTTTAAAAAGGGAATTAGATGAACTGCTGCTTATCAAGTAGGAAAATGATGAGGCTAGAGAAGAAAAAGTTATAAATGCCATCACTAAAAGAGAAAATTTGAAGAAGTGGGTTGCCCAATTAAAATTGGCAGCTCAGGGTGCAAATGAAGGATTTCAAGGTTTTAATAAATAACTATTTGTAGATGTAGATACCATGAGAAAAGAATGCCAAGAAAGAGAACACCTGCTTAAGAAAATTGATTCTCAAGATACGGGCCCTGTGTTGAGGCAAGTAATTAATTATGAGAGTCAAAATCCTCCCAAGTCCCAAACATCTACATAAGATATGTCAGTAACTAATGATAAACAAACAGATGCTGATAAAGGAAAACAAAAGTGTACTGACATTAAAATTTTTGAGCCTAAGGTTGAAGAGGGTATATCTCAGGGTATGTTCTCACTTGATATTGAGTTAGAGAGGGCTAGAAAGGCCAAAGATGATATTGCAAGGTAGTTGGAAAAGGCAAAATTAGAATTTGCTGCTGCAGAGATGAAAAGAAAGATTTCTTTCTTGAGTTCTTCAATTCATACCAATGTAACAAATGATACCACTGCAGTTAATCAAACCATGCCTATATTTAATTCTAGTATTCAGACCACTAATACTAATACAAATACCTAGACATATGGTGCAACTCAAGGAGTTGCATCACAACCAGGAGGGAGTGGATTTAACAGAAATGTTGGTCACCAAAATGTAGGCATTGGTAATAGTAGCCATAATATTGGTACAAATTTTTAGAGAAGACCTATTCATCTAGAAAGATATAGACAACTATTTTTTTATGGTATCCTTGGCCAACCAAACCCTATTCCTAATGAGTTCAGAGATAAGATTCCCAAATTTAGTGGGAATAATTCTATAACTGGTGAGGATTATCTAAAAGTTTTCATAGATATAATGAATGATTATGAGATTGGAGATGAGGATGTTGTGATGAAATTGTTTGTGCAATCTTTGATTGAGGATGCAAGAGATTGGTACCAAGGTTTGCCTGATAACAATA
Organism: Thuja plicata; assembly: GCA_018584345.1. NCBI lineage: Eukaryota > Viridiplantae > Streptophyta > Pinopsida > Cupressales > Cupressaceae > Thuja > Thuja plicata. The sequence goes on from MU224367.1 coordinate 634,990, forward strand.
TTTACTCATGGGATGAGTTTGTTAGAAGTTTCAAAGAATAGTATGGTGACAAGATAAACTTTGGCTTCATGTTGAATGAATTCAACAATTTGAAAAAGTTTCCAAATGAAGGCATTTCTGAATTCAACATTAGATTTCAAAAGACTATGTATAATTTGTTCCAAGTGTTAAGACTGGATGAAAATGTATGCCTCACGACTTACTGTAATGCTTTAGATGGGAAGACTACTTATTTGCTGAGAGATAAAGATCCTCAGACTATGAGAGAGGCATATAATTTGGCCATTAATATAGAAAGTAATAAAAGAGCTTTTGGTAATCTTGGCAAACGGGATGACAATAGACTCTGGAAAGAGTAAAAACACAATCAAATAAGAATCCCAAAGAAGAAGATAAAATGGATACATTAGTGAGTGTGGTGAAAGATCTTGCTGCTAAGGTAGACAAGAATGAAAAGGGGTTTCAAAATAATAGGCCATAGTATCAAAGGCAAGATAAGACTTATAGACTGCAAGATTTTCCTTATAAAACCCAGTGGAAAGATGGAAAACCTTTTCCAGAAGAACAAACCGATCCTAAGAATAAAGAGGTCCCTGATCCATTGAAAAATAACAATGCACATAATATAGAGAACACTCCCTGGTGCATGGCCTGTAATATGCCTCATTCCCCTTATCAATGTGCAATAGCTCAAGGTATAGTAGAACCACGTGAAAATGTTGGAACACGAGAAAGTCAAAATGATAAAATACCTGCAATAAACATGTCTGCATTTACTATTGAAGATGATAATGGAAGCTCAGAAGAAGAGCTAGAAGAAAGTGTTCCTATCATAGTAAATTGTAAAAACACTAAATTAGAACATGTCCATCTTGGAATTCCTGGTGATGAGGAGATACAATTTCTTACTATTGCTGTTGTGACATAGGCAAGAAGTTCATATCAGCTTAGAAACAGAAAGGTTGATCAAAGTGGGAACCAGCCTGGTTCACTTTCTATCATAGAAGTCATAAATGAAGAATCTACACATGATGTGGAGGAAACAAAAAGAGGAGAGATAGAAAAGAATGAACCAAATGACACTCTGGTTAAGGAAAATAAAGTTACCCCTACTAATGAACAAAAACCAAGACAGTTGAAGGAGAGCAGAGGTAAAATATCTTCTGAAAATGTCATGAATTTCCCAAATTTTGATATGAAACAAGCTTTTTCCCAAATTAAGGTATATGTCCCTCTAGTTGAGATGTTCATGTTTACCGATTTTCGGTACCAAGATCAATCGTTGGATTTGTTATGTTTTGAATGGATGAAGGTAATTTCTCAGTTCTGACATGTCCAACTCATTTAACTTTGATCAGTTTGTCTATCCACTATCATGTTTTCAAGGTTTTCCAGTCTAAACTTAGCCAAATTTGCAAAAAACCCTGAAAACCCTAGGTCTTGGCAACTCTTTCCCGGGCTTTATCGTTCAAATTTTGTGTTTGCCGCGTGAAAAAAGGTCAAAATCCCTTTTTGAAGTTACGTCTCAGTCTAATCGCTCTGTCGCGTTGGTATTTATGTCAATGTTTTAAGTTGCGCAAGTGCGCGACGAACTGCCAATTGATGGTCATCGCGCAGTCATGATTTACCCTTGTCAAGTCTTTTAAACTGTGTGACTGAGCGGGTTCAGTGCTTTAAAGTATGCATCGCGCAGTTGTGATGTCTTGTGCAAGTCAGGTTTCAAGTCTGCGAGTCAGCAATGAGTTAAAATTAGATGCATCACGCAGTCGCTGTTAAGTTATGTTGTCTCTATCCTGCTTTGCGACTGAGTGAGTCATGTAGAAAATTAAGCAGTCACGTACCCGCTCACTATTTTATGTCAATATTTTAAGTCCCGCGACTATGCGATGAGGTCAAGTCATAGTGGTCGCCCGCTCGCACAATGTTTTAACCCAGTTGTCTTTTGCAGTGCGACTGCGCGACGAAGGCATAAAGTACTGAGATGAAATCTCATCGCTCAATCGCACAAGTGTTTCTCAAAATTCATAAGAGCCAGTGAGTGTGCGACGAGCTAGAAAAGGGATGCATCGCATAGTCGCACAGGCATTTTTCAAAGTTCGTAAAGGTCTGTGACCGAGCGACCAAAGGAACCGTTCAGCTCGTCGCTCAGTCGCTGCTGTTTTTAGGTGATCAAAAGCAGTCCGCGAGTGTGTGATTAGCAAGGAACATAAGAGATCGCTCAGTCACCGATCAGAAGAGGAAAAGGGGAGATCGGCTCATGAGTGTGTGACGAGTTAGAGGAGGAAGGATGTCGTGCACTCACCGATCAACTCAGATAAAAGAAAAAGAACCTGCGAGGATGCAACGAGCAAAAAAGGAGGGTCATCGCACAGTCGCCAGACAATAAAGATAAAAGGAGAAGAGCTCGCGAGTGAGTGACTGAAGAAAGAGGAGGTATCATCGTACGCTCGTAGTCAAGGGTAAGGTAAAGTTTTTAGGCTCGCGAGTTTGCAACCGAGTAGAAAATGGATACCGTCGCTCACTCGCGCACAAGATGGAAACAGAGTAAAAGGTGGAGTGAGTGTGCGACCGAACAGAATATGTAATGAAGAAATGAATGTCACTCAGTCGCTCAGAATCCAAAGGTCAGTTAAAATAGCTAGCGACTGTGTGATGAAGGGACAGATGAAAAGTAAAATGCATTGGCGCTCAGTCACTGAGACTCAGGTGCTATCAGAAAATAGCTCGTGAGCTTGTGACTGAGGTAAGAAAAGACATCATCGCTCACTCGCGCAGAGGAAAAAAGCAGAGCATAGAGGCTGAGCGAGTAGGTGACAAGCAGGAAATGAGGAAAGAAGGTGCTACTTGCTGATTTCTGCTAATTTCTGGGTAAATTATGTATAATTCTGCGATTTTCATAGAATTTTAAAATGTAAACAAAGGGAGGGATCATATTTTTCAAAGACAGAAAGATTAGATATTTTCTCAGGTGCTAGAAATCAGATATTTTACAGATGAAAGATTAGTTTTTTTTGAAAGGTCAGAAGATGCATTTTTTTTGGGGCTGCAGAAAAGTTATTGCAATTCAGAGACTTTTGTGACTCTTCTAGGGGGAAAAGACTGCTTCTGTGAGGGAGTATTTATGTTGATATTTTTGGATATGACTTTTGGGTCACCAAGTTGCATTTTTGTGGACTTTTGAAGGGCTAAACAGTGGCTGGACAGGCCAAAATCTGATCCAGAAGTTATTGCTTTCAGAATGCAGTTGGCTTTGAAAATGCATAAATATGAGTTGAAGACTCATTGTTACGAGTTCTTCTTCCCTTTGGCTTGCTATTTTGTAACTTTTTCTGAGTTCTTGATAGAAGCAAAGAGATTTTGTAACCCATTTCAGAGGAATATATAGATTTGTAACACCTTTGACTGTGAAAGATAGCTTATGCCTTCCCTTATTAGTCTGTTATTGTGTACTTAGTGATTGGTATAGAATTTTTTGATGTTCTTTGTCCTTAATTTGTATCACATATCAGTGCCTTTATGCAGTATTTCATGCTTATTTGCAGGTTTTAAGTTGTGCTCAAGTCAGATTTTCCCCCAAATTGTGAGAAATCTTTTTCCTTTAAAGGGATTGTCGTTATTGGCCTTCTTATAAATTGATTATGAAAATATTATGATTTAGTGGGGGTTGTGTAAGAAAGTTTAAGTCACTATTTCATTGTGTGTCAAGTTATTTGCGCATTTCTTAGATATTTCTGGTGCATCACCGTTTAGGATATAGCTTTCATTTTCTATGTTCTCCTTCTATCTCTTTTCTCCATCATAAAGGATTCAGTTTCAGGTAGTATAGAGTGATTTACCATATAGGAAGCCGACCTAGGACCTAGAGATTCATTCCAGCCATAGTTTACCCACAAATTTGGAATGTTTCCATGTTTCTCCAAAAGGTTAAGTTTCCTGCAAACTTAACAGGGTGCATTTTTGGTAGATAACAGTTTTTGGCACGCCCGGTGGGAGCAAGTGACTGATTTTTTTAGTCATCTTTTGCAATATTTTTGTTGTTGTTAGTTTTTACAGCAGTACTTTTATCCTTAAAGAGGTTTCAGAATTACACACTTGGAAACTCTAAGCTTTGGAATAGAAGAACCAGTAGATTACAGCATATGAGAAGAGTGCAAACAAGGAGCATCTCTTCATCTTTTGACTATTTACAGCTGTCTCCACCCAGAAGAAGAGGGAGAGAAGCTAAAAAGGT